>VYXH01005902.1:214866-227800 GCA_013397275.1 Burhinus bistriatus
GCAAAGAAAAAAAATGAAAAAAAAAAAAAAAAAAAAAAAACACAAAGATTCTCCTCACAACTCTACCACCACCTGCTCTGTGTCACGGAACAAGCCACTTAAACTGTATGTCCATTTATGCAGCACGCTGCTACTGCAAATTACCAGCCTCAAAGAAACTTTGTCAAACTTGGAGAATCTTGCACGGAAAGGGCTACAAAATTTCAAAATATTATGACTCACCTACTCATTAAAAACTAAACTCACAAATACGCTTGCAACGCCCACACCAACTTTTCTGGAGTTGCCCTAGTTAATGCCAACTGTACATTATTTACCTTTAAAATCACATTCAGACAGAACCATATAAACCACACTAGGATCTAGGTCAGAAAACATCTCTGACATGCTGTTGAAGAGCTCTTCCTTATTGACACTATGCACTGCTTGTGACACTGAGCAGCCTGGGTCCCCTTGGGATACACCAACAGCAGTTCTGTCAGAATTGCCATTCTTCCTTGAAGGACTCCCACCAGTTTTCCTTCTCCGTGGCATTTTAGTTTCTAAAAATCAGCTTGCTTTTCCTTTTAGTTTCTTCACATGAGGCTGACAGCACCAAGCTCAGAAATCACAAAAAAATCCCTCGTAACTGGGATACGCATAACAGAAATAGCAGACCTGGAAAAAAGAGAACAGAGAAATTTTAATAAAATACGCAGTCACATTTCCATGTCTCCTACTTAGATAGCTAAAAGATCAAAAAAATACATAAGCATCCAGGAAAGCATTTTCTAGAAGGCTGCCTTTCTTCTTTTCAAATGTCTGACAGCTAAATAGCAGCCTTACTTTCAAACAAACTAGATATTGAATCTGCATCTGGAAGAGAGAACAAATAAAATGGAGTTTAAAAGAAAAATCCAGAAGAGTAAAGGAAGCAATGCAAGGCAGCCAGTTCACAAATATTCCTCTGCTAACACCTACTAATGACCAGTTAACATTATGGAACTCTTATATTCTGTTGAAATTCACGAATTTTGCTCCTCTTACAAAAGTACTGGAAAACATAACAGATATCTCCAAATCTTCCAGAAGTCCTTCACGACTTTCCCCCCCGGCCTTGAGTAAACAGCTGGGGTTCTTCAATGTTCACACACTGGCATAGGTTGCCCAGAGAGTTTGTGGACTCTTCAACTATGCAGATTCTCAAAACCTGACCGAACATGGCCCTGAGCAACCTGTTTCAGGTGACCCTGCTTGAGCAGGTGGGTCAAACCAGATGACATCCAGAAATGCCTTCCAACCTCAGCCTGCGTGGGGTTTTTTTGAATTGTTAAAAACAATTTAGAGCTTTCTAAGCCATAAAGCAAGAGGCGGCTTCTGTTCACCCCCCACACTCCTGCCATAAAGCCTTTGATTATATCTAGTTAAAACATTATGGCATCTATAATAACTGCAATTACTGCATTAATTTTGTATAGAAAAGGAAAATTATTATTAATTGAAGTACCAGCACAGAGTATGGCATGATCTCACTTTTTTCTTTATATCAAATAACATCAAAGCTCTGTTGTGTTCTAGTGATGCTCATAATAAGACTAGCAAACCTTGGTAAGGCTGAAAATCTTAAAGAGTCACCATTTAGTGATAACAGTTACCAAGTAGGCCATAAAATACCCGTTTCTATATGAAGATTATTTTGCCAGTGATGACCAATTCAACACGTGCAGATGAATCAATGGCAGCACTTCCAAGTTCACTTAGTCCTCTCCTCCCTGGATCACTGGCACACAAATGACAATGACAGATCAGTGCCAGATTCAGACAGCACTTCTCCATTATTCTTTAGCAACCTCTTCCAGCAACCAAGAGAAGTATCATTTAGAAAAGGGTGGACTGTTAGGTTCCCAAGTCACAGAAATTTACGTAAGAAAAACAAACAACTCCATGATCCCAGGAGTTTCTAACATATGTATATGGACATTAGACAGACAAATGAGACGGATGTCTGAAACAATGAAGAGGTCAGGAAAGTCTGAAATGCACAACAAGGAAAATAATACACAGGAAAAGGAAGAGCCAGACTTCCAAAAATAAAGGAGAAGCAACAGTAGAAGATGCTAGTTACCCAGACTGAACTGGGACAACTGCAGCTGTTTTTTTCACTACAGTTTTTTTGGTTTACCTCTCTGATTAGCCATCCTTACACCATTCTTTACTGTCACAAAAATGGATTCAAGCAGAACAATTAAAAAAAAAAAAAAAAAAAAAAAAAAAAAAAAAAAAAAAAGTTGTTATAGCAAGTCATGTTTTTCAAACTTTTATTTCTAATTGATTCATCCTCCAGCCAGTAAACCAGGTTGAGACCTAACCTCACACAATGGGTCAGTGCTAAAAATGTCATTGTTCCTGACTAAAACAGGTTCAGTGACAAAGAAAAGGTCCTGCAAGGGAGAAAGGTATCCATGCACCTTGACTCTACTGAACACCATGAGACTCTAAGCAGAAGACTCCCAACTGTTGCCAATGTTTTAATCCAACTCTCTTGGATTGCTAAGGCAACGCATGGATCCACATTTTGCCCCATCTCTTCATCTAATGTCTCAGTAAAATTGTAGAAATTGTTAAACCTGTCAAAAAGATAGATCAGCATTGCCCAGGATTAATTTAAAATAAAGTATTTACCATGGCTAGTATCGCAGACAGATATTTTGACAGAATCTTCTTTGTTTACCACAATATTTTCAATGAAATTCCTGGACAGATTCCTGGACAATATCTTCTGTTAATCATTACCAAGCACAATAAAAGTATATAAAAAGAGATGCCTGCGCACATACAAAGCACAGTGTATTGTATTACATAAGAGATAACACTAACACACTCAACCAAAAGGAAGAATTTTCACTTGCTTTTAAGAGCATGTCCTGAACTTTACAGAGGATTTTATCTAGGGACTTGTCTTCTCAGATATTCAAGTTTCTCTTTCTGAAAATTGGTTTACTATGAAAGAGGAAGTAATTTTGAATAACCCAATAGCCAGACTTGCAGGGCAGCTATATTTATTGGTTCTGAATAACATAATACAAATCAGTCTGTAGTCCGCTGTGGATGAGGGGGTTTTTTATCCCCTCAGATGAAAATGGAGTTGTAATAACATAATGATTTAGAAGAGCAGAGCTGTGCTGAACGCACTGAAAGGGAATTCTAGACAATTAGCCAGAGGCTGCAATATACTTGGAGGTTTGCTAGTCAGTTCTGGGTACGCATTCGACACACATCCAATTAGAACAAACAGCTGTTCCATTTCAGCACTGATGAAAAACAATACTCCTGTGGCAGTCTCAATTTCACCTTTAAAAACAATGTAAAAAAAAAAACCGTGAGCACCTCCTCACTCATAGTTCTCCAGAAATACACATCACCCAACGTTAAGGATATCCTCCCAAACAAGCATATGTACAAAAATCTGCCTGTATGGGAACTAATTTCCAAATTAAGCAATTTTACAAATAAAAGAGATATTAAGATACTGGCATTCTCTACAAAATAAGATAATTTTCAAACCCTACCAACCAACAAGAGAAAAAGTAGATTTGCCAGGTCAGGGCACTTGAACATCATCATCTTTCTAGCTGGCCAGAGTTTATTTGTGATGGTAGATTATGAGCCAGCAGTGCTACCCCGAAGAAGCTGGATGGATGCATCACATTCTGTAGGCACAGACACATGTAGCCAGAAATCAGCATCCATTACAGGCAAGCCACTCACTACAGAAACAGGCAGGTACCGAGATAATCAACCTAACACAACATATTTTTCTTTTCTGTTTGACAGACAGAACAATGAAGTGTAGAGAAGTGGCCAACCTGGCACAACAGGAGGATGGACCAAGATCTCAAGTCTCAATCCAGTGAAAGGAAAACCAATCGTTTCATAAACTAGTTCTAAGAATGTGTTTATAACTCCCTAGGGGAAAGAAAGAAAAGTGACTAAAGTTTCCAGTAAATACAAAGTGTCTGTCAGTTATCCAGAAGAGGAAAAATATAAGGTTTTTTCCCCGCTCCCTCTCCATTTTCTGCATTCTCATACCTAAATTGATAAACTAATTGATTAAGCATTACCATCTTAAGAAAATATATAAGAAAATTCTTCCATAAAGCATAGAGTGAATTTAAATCACCATACTTACTGCAAAGGAATTCCCTTGCAGACACATGTTCCAAAAGGTTCCATTTTATTTTCATTAATACAATTGTCCATAGAAGAAATTAATCCAAAATAGCAGGAATATAATACTCATCCTGGTCAGACTGCTCACATTAAAGGGAAAAAATAATAATAATAAAAAAAAAAAACACAACCAAAAACCCCCTCCAGGCTTCAACACAGGTAAAGCAACTTGTAACTTTACTTTAACTTAACTGTAACTTGTCCTTAGGAAAAAAATCAAAGTATACTCTTTCTTATGACACATAATATAAAGAATTCAAAACATCTAAACAATCCAAACAAAAATCTAACGGGGGGAAACAATCCCCAAGACCCTACAAAAACAAATCTGTTATTTTTAAAAGATCTAAGATTTCATTTATGTTAGGAAATAGGCGCTAACATAGACTTGTCGCACACAAGCCATCACCCTGCTAACCAGTACTGTTATATCAGCACACTTGCTGTGAAGAATTCTTCTAGAACTTTGAAGAAATTAAAAAAAAAAAAAAAAATCAGGCTACAAATGCATTTTCTAAAATTAAGCTAGAAGGCACGAGTCATGTTTACACTGAGGCTACAGTAAACTTGTCCAGGTAAACATCTTTTGTTTTCCATAGAAAAAGCTAGAAACTCCCCCCGGCCTTCTAAGAACTGCTATATATTGTTGAAGAATGTATTTTTACAGAATCAAATAAAAGCTACTATAAAACAATATTAGGCACCACCTAACCATTCTAAAATTTCTGGAAAAGCAGTATGTCTCAGGCTTGAGACATGCATTATTGTTTCATTTTCAGTGTAGTATGAAAATGTACACGCAGTTGCTGAATAAAGATCTGATTAAGGCCTAACGCATCTCATATGTCTGTTACACTGGGATGTCTTCTCAGAAATCACACATGGTACCTGCTATTTTCAAGATGCGTCAAAATTCTTGAGTAGAGTGCACTGACTGCATGTCCTATTACACATATAATCTCAAGTATACTAAGAGAAGGAAACACGTAGTATTCAAGAAGAGACAGAACACACATAGTAAAGTAAGAAATATACTAAACTATTTTTAAAAGTGAGTTAGTTAGTTGACACCAAAGTATTCGCAAAGCTCTTTAAATCAGAGATACTGCATCAGGAAACAATCAGCAGTAAACGTAACCTTTCAAAGTCATTATGAGAACTTATTTTTTAAGCAAACAGACCAGAAAAATATTCTAACCACTATTCAAGGTTGACTAAAAGCATTCAGCAGCATGGGACATTTCTGGTTTAACTGCGATAAAGTTCAAATGACAAATAAGCTATCAATATTACTTCTCTTCCTTTTTTAAGGACAAAGAAAGTCTCCAGCCTTGACACAATGTAACATTCAACTAATGCGACTAAGCTGCCCGATTTGTGTATCTTTTTAAATTTCCCTGATCAATTTAAGGACATTAACTCCCACATAAAAGAGGCTGGGTTTGGGGTTGGGGGTTTTTTGTTTTGGTTTGCTTTTGGTTTTGGAGGTTTTTAAACATTTTTTAAATTGCAAACTACATAAAATATTTACCATGTAATGTTCATTTGAATCTTTTGGCTTTTAAAAAAACACACGCACACACATAGTGACATGCTGGAGACTGAAAAAAAAAAATCTACAGTTGTAATTCAAATAAAATAGTAATGACATAGAACTTACATTTTCAGCTTCACTGAGTTGCCCCGCAGTAGGTGCGTTCTCATCTTTCCAAAACCACCACTGATGGCACATTTAATAAAAATCTGCTGTTAAAAAAATATAATGCACTCTTCTGTCAGGAAACCATACTTTCAAACATACAAATTAGACATCAGCAGAAGTGGATACTCCCTCCTGGCAAAGGAACGATCAGAATACAAATTAAAATTGGTATTTTGCTCATGGACCATACAACTTTAAGCAGAGTTTTAACACTTAACAATACACATAGCTGTGCTTAATCTACTAAAAACAATTAACATCTTACTGACAAAGTACCCAACATGCCAAGTTGAGCTCAAATGTACATTTTCCTAAGGATAAGAGTAACTACTTGATTTCAGCTACTGAAAAGCTGACTTACATCACATAAAGAAATAACATAAAGGTAGCAGAATTAGTTAGGAATAAAAGTAAGTTTCCTCACTTGTCATTCCACTTGGTTCTTCACCACAATTCTTAACCATCTTGAAAAGGTTTACATATCCATGCTGGTCAAGATAAGACTTGTTCCATCATGTGGGGAATTAGGGAAAGAAAACCTGGTACATCAAAATCAGAATATTTTACTTACAGATACACCATTAACTTGCAATGCCATATCAATGCTAGAAAACTGCACTTCTGTTCATCGAAGATGCTGCAAATACCTAATCTACTGCATACACACCGAAGATGTTAGGTGGAGTCAAAGCTTGACTTAATTCCAGTGTACATAGTAGCCTAATTAGCCTAGAGCTCACTTTCCTGACAAGTCTTATGCTTTCAATCAAATCAAGTTTAAAAAAAAAAAAAAACCACACCTATGAGCATAGACACCTAAATCAGCTAAAGAATTTGGAACACATGTTCTGTTGCACTCCTAACATGGCAGGTTGAGGACTCAACTACCTTCTAACAGTCTTCACAAGAGACAGAGAAACCAGTCTCCTGTTTTGCACCTAACCTCATTCCACTGCTCCAATGCATTAAGAATTGTCATCAAAACATACAGAGCACTTCACATAAGCAAGAACTTGATGATGAGGATCCAAATTTACAAAGTAAAGGACAGGCTGCAGACAGAGAACGCTATTCACCCCACTCTCGAATATGTGGTTTCACAAAAAACACACCAGGAAAGGCTCAATTTTACAGAATATTTCACCTCCAAATATAAAGTCAGCCTAGAACAGAATGAAAAGGCTGAAGTGTACCTAGTAACAGTGTAACGCTACATTATTTCCACTAATCAGATTTCTGCTTTCTGAATCAGGCTTTACCAACACACGCATTAAAACACAAAGGTTATTTCCACATTTTTTCATTTGCACTTTGAAGTCTCATAAATGGAGCAAAACAAGTAAGTATTTAAACAGAAATAGAAAATAAATAAATAAATAGAGAAAAAAGCATCCAATGAAATCAAACTGAGACCCAGCCACTGTCCTCTCTAGTTGTATTTACACAAGAAGCTTTTCTTTTTGAAAAGCGTTCAAGTCCCCTCTCTAAAAACACAAGGTAAAAAAGGGAAGAAAAAAAGAAAATGCCTTCCAGCAGATTTTTCTCAGTAAGCATAAGAGTAGCAAAGGAGACAGTTTGGGAACCTTTTGTGTTCTTCCATTTCTGCCAGCAGTCAGCAACAGAACAGGCCACCTAAACGCTTTGTCATTTCATGTGAAAATCTATATCCAGCTGGAGACAAAAGGCTTTCAAAAACACTTCAGGCATCTTTCCTGCTCTTTTCCTTCTCTCACTCAGTGTTATTCCTACTGGTTATTCCAAGGGCTTTGGCTATTTCAACAGTTTTAACTAAGGTCCTCTTTTTCACACCAAATTCTATCTAAGTGCAAGACACTGACACATACGTCTCAATACACTTGTTTTATGCAATCTGCTCTGCTAGGGGGCTTTTCCACTTTTGTGATTTTTAAGCCTTATGTAGAGACAGATTCTTTCGAGGCAGCAGCAGAAAATAAATCTTGCTTTGAGTACAAAACAAAAACTTTGTCCATCAAGTACACAGTTCAAGAGTACAAAACCAGCACAACCTCATCCGAAGCAGATGCATAGGAAGCAAATACAAATTCCAGGAAGAGCAGAGCCCTGTTCACTAGGAAGGACTCAAAGGCTCTTCTCCACATGCCGTGTCACAAGCAGAAGTCAACCTGCAGTGGCAGTCAGCTCGTGTCTGAGAGGTGACAGAAGCTGTCGAACTCCACATCATGCAGTTTCCTTTTAAGCCGGAAAGCTGCTCTTGCTAGAGGCCCTCCATACAGGTGAGCACAAGCTCCCAGAAAGGTACTCTCTCAAAGACATGCAGATCTCCTGCTGAGTGCACATGATTAAAGCAGCGAGGTAGGAGGAGGAGAGCCACCAGTAAGCACATTCTCCAGCACCAGGTCTGCTTGGTAAGAAGGCACTTTCGTACTCACCTTCCTTCTGCTGTGTGCTAAAGGTCAAAGCTTGGGAGGTGGCAAAAAAAACAAGTGGCCTTGGGATTACAGTGCGTGCAGATATGCAGTCTGACAAGCTAGAAAAACCAACAAGCAGTTGTTTTCCTTGTTTACGTGGAAAGGGTTGTTGCTCGTTGTTTGGTTTGGGGTTTTTTGTTTTGGTTTTTTTTTTTTTCAGAAAATAATAACAGTATCTGCAAAACATCTTTCCAGCCCTAGGAGAGCTTAGAGACATCAGATCCTTTTATAGCTTCCCTCCTACATTCTTTGGTAGCCTCCCATACAGCTCACAGCCCTGCTCGAATGTCATGAAGTAAGGGTTACCCATGCCCATGCTGAACTCAGCTTTGAGGGGAGATCTCCCAGAAGGCAGAGCTCTTGGGCTACCTGGGCTGTCCCCAGTGCACACTCCACATAGCTGGGCTGCTTTGCCGTGACCTATGCCCGGCTCCCAGAGCAATGTAACAGACTTCAATGAAGGAGACCAAACTTGTGGTTATGGTGGTGCTTCTGCAGTTTCACACCTGCAATCAGTACTACTGCTTAGGATTGTATGTCTGTTCCACATTATAAAACAGCCAGCGAGAGAGGTATTTGGAAAGAGAAGAGAGAACTACTGCCAGATGGAGCTGCAACTTGCCCACACCATGTTTCCGGAGACTCTGCCGAAAAGTCAGGCTGAAGGGCAGTGAACAGAAGTAACACGTCTCTGCAGAATAATAGTTCCTCAGTACAACAGAATTTCCTTTCACATCCTCTCCAGATGAACTTTGATGCCTGTCTCTGAAAAGCTTTCATAGAGACAGAAGTGCCTGGATCTTGTAATTCAAGACTTGGTGCCTCTCTGAGTTGCTGGAAATACCCTGTAATCTTTTATAAATTGCAACTCTGGCAATATCTAGGTAAGAAGCTACGATATTGTCTAATGCACAAAATACTTGAGGCTGATAAAAAAAGGAAAACATAACATTATAAAGCCAAGCAAAACTCTCCTAATGAGGTTAATTTTAATATTGCTGTATTCTGCTATATTACTGTTTCTTAAGGATTGGGGGGCGTGGGTGGTGTCTGACTGAGACCTGACCAAAGGATGAGCATTTATTTTAGTGCTTGGAAAACCAGCAAAAGGGCAGCAGCAAGGGTGAGGACTGGTTCCATCAAGATGAGAAAAGAAGTATTAGAGAAGATCACAGCTGATGTTTATTATTATGGGCACACACATGCAGGTGGCATTACAGAGGAAGGAAAAGTGGAAAATCAAAAGAATACTTATTTAGAGTTTTCCGCACTGGCAGCAGTCAGGGCTGGCAATAAATGCAAATGCTACTTCCCCAAATCTTGTCTTGCTTTAGTTGTTGATGCAAACAAAGACAGACTTACTTTCTTCTTAGAGATGATGCTGCAACTCTAATAACGCAGCTGGGAACAAAAGGGAAGTGGCTGTCAGACTCAGACTCCAGAGGATGAATCTTCAGACCTCTGCAGACACATAAGAGGGCTTCCACAACGTGCCCAGGTCTTGGTTCTGCTGCTTCCACATACAAAGGCTTCTCAGCTCTACAGCCTTCCCTTGTGTGTGATACACAAAACAACTCAAAGGCAGCACTGTCCAGACAGCTTTCTGCAGCGTAATAGAGATTACACTGTCTCATTAAGACCTTCGAGTCCGTGATGCATACAGTGCTGCACTCTGGTGATCCCAAGCTGCCACTTGCCTCCTAACAGCCTGATACAGTGTTCAGTTCCATGACTCTAAATGAAGGTTTGTTGCACACTAGGACAAAGCTGAAGCACAAGAAATTTTTAAACTTCAGCATGGGCTGAAATACAGAAACAAAATGAAGATGCGTTCAGGTTTGCAGAAAGCACTTGCAAGAACGGGAGACTGATGAGAAAATCATGACTGCCGGAGCGTCAGAGCACAAGGTGCATTGGAACATAAGCCAGATTTTTCACCAAGGTTTTATCTGTTGACCAGTGACCTCAGAACAGTAGTGGCCACATCAGGAAGCTGAGGAGTCAGGTTGGAAAGAGACATAAAGCATTTATGAACTTTGCTGGTGGTCCACATAGAACAGCAACATGAGAACCACACCAGAATTTCCCAATCAGGAACATACTATAGTGACATATAATACACTTTGCCAATTCACACTGGTTCAAGTTGCATCATACAACTACAACTAAAAAAAGAAAGCAAGAAACCAAATCACATAAAGAAAGCAAGGTAGGAATGAGAATAGCTTATTCATGTAGACATCCTAAATATTTTCTGGGGAAAAAAAAAATAAAATCACATATCAGGTCCCAGGCTGGAAACTAAATTACACAGACCTATCAGGGCAATTATAGCTACTTCATACGTTCAAATGCACGACCGTTGCTGAAGCCACTAGGCCAGCTGAACATAGCACACCCACATCCATTACATAGCTATTAAAAAGATAAAAAATATTTGCAGCTTAATGTAAACCACAGACAGATGACCCCATCCTTATTTGTACATCAACAAAAAGCTTATGGCCTCCAAATGACTGTCATTACTTACTTGATAGGGACTTAAACCTGTCATTTACCTTCAGAAAGCAGTTCACATGAGATCACCTTAGACAACCGTAAAAAACGTCAGCCAGGTCCATTTAAATGGTGGCTTGAGTTAACACAGGCAATTTTTGAGATAGAACACAGATCAGTTACATAAACCAACCCACCGGTAGATCAAAAATCCCCAGTGGAGTTGTGAGATAAAATAGCTGGAAAACTTAACCTCTTCCATAACCACAGCTGGAGTCAGGAGAAAATACCAATGCACAGCCTTACTTAATTCTGAGAGGCAGTGTGACTGACAGCTAATTAATGCCCTGCTGACATTTTTATAGTAGCGGAGCCTCTGTAAGAAAAACAAAGGCAGCAACTTCCTAAAACTCAAGGAATAGTAATTCAGGAATTTTTACCAGAGCTAAAGTCACACGCAGAAGAACTCAATACGAAATAATTAGACTGATTACATCAGCCATTTAGCATAGACTACAGATCAGTACACGAGTAGGAGTGAAAGACGAGACCGTGCAACACCTCAGAACTACATTCCCACAAAGTCCCTATTACAACGTATTTAAACACTAATTCAAGACAACATAATTTTCTCTGGACAAGGTCACAGGTAACAATCCACCTACATCATAAAGTGAAACAGCTGTAAGTATACCATGGATGTTTCCTAACACCATGCCTAGACTAGCATTTTTGTCAGGTACTATTGCACTTTCACACTGGTAACACCAAGAACCTCACTTCCCTCCACATCGGTGCCTTTCCCAGCTGACATGCATTAATGTTAATTCAATAGAGGGAGCGTTCTAAAAAAAAAAAGTGTAAACAAGACCACAAAAAAATACAGGGTAATTCCACAGTTAAAAACAACAGGAGAAAGCCTATAAAGAAGAAACTAAAGGATTAAGATGTGCTTCGACGCTGCTAAATTTCCTTCACAAGCTCTTCACATAATCTGTAGGAACACAAACTATTGCAACTTGAAAGCGCTGCAAACACATGACACAAGCCCTGCCCTAGTCATGGTGACTGTACCCGGATGAATCAGGGCTAAAGCCCTCATGCTTACAAATGTATACCATACTTCTTTCTGCCCTTCTGTAATTTGCTTCAGGTTTGTATCTCAACCTTTGGCTCCCCAATCGCACCCCAAGACATATTATCTAAAGCTTTTATTCCAGTGAAGGTGAAATGGATGAAGAGCAACTTGATTACATTCACTGTTCTTCTGCTTTACCTGAAACACCCAAAATACTTTTGGAGGTTTCTTGCTTAAGCTCTGTATGACTTATTCTCATCTTTTCACTGCAAGGTCCTACTGCAAGACTGAAGATGCATACTAAACTTTGTCAAGATGCCGTATAAAAACATTTCAAATGTTTCATAACAGTCAAACTGTTCTTATTTATTTAGAACAAGAGTTAAGAAAAGCAGTAGTAAGTATGTCTTTTTCTCCTCTCCTTCGAAGTCAGCTCCTCCAAAGCCCCAGTGACCTTATGGCACTTGATCAGCAAACTGCAGACCGTGTCCAAAGCACGTGGGAATACTACTACGAAGGACACAACTTAAATAACCACACCATAAACACGTTTCAGCGGCTCTCGACTGTTCAAAACGAACAACCCCTTAAAGCACTAAAAATCTTTTGATTTCGTTTCGCACGGGGTGGATTTATCTCGCGGGGCTCTACTTTCTGGGAGATGCTTTTAAAGCTCACGGGCACTCCACATCGTTCGCTCGGGACAGAGAGGCGAGGCGTTCCCAGCCCCGGCCCTTCCTCCAGCGGCCTGTGCCGCCGCACAGGCCACAGCTGCCGGCAGGGCAGGCCAGGGCAGGCCGGGGCTGCCGCCACCCTCCCCAGGGCGGAAAGGCCGGGCACTTCGGCCGCCGCCGAGCGCGCTTACACGCTGACGGGCGAGGAAGAGCCACCGGTGGTGCAGGGCAAGCAGCCGGCACCTCACGCCGAGGAGCGCCCGTAGCGCTCGCCGCAACGCTGACCCAGCGGCAGCTCCAGCCGCGAGGCCCACAGGAAGGCCCC
>VYXH01005902.1:231886-245569 GCA_013397275.1 Burhinus bistriatus
AAATAAACGTTTGCAGAATAAGTCACAAAACTGTTTCTTCTCCTTCCACCCCTCTCCAGATTTAAGTCAAATGCATAGTGAATTGTGGTGTTTTATCTCCATAAAGAAGTTCCACATCTGGCTTCTATACTTGAAGTACATTGATCTTCTGTTCCATGTAGCTATTGATTCCATAGTTAACTGTAGAAACTGCCAGGCTGGTGTCACTGCAGTAATGCTAGTTAGTTCACATATACATTTTTTCATTCCAAATAGTACATTTTTACTACGCCTATATTAAAATAATGCCTTAATTGCCTTTATACAGGGTTCTATTTCAGCCTTATTTTAAATGGGGAAAAAATAGTATTTAGAAGCGGCAAAAGTCTAGATCATGGGGCAATTTTTGCCCCACTGAAGACGGTAGCAAAAATTCTGCTGGTTTCAATAGGATCACGTGTTTAGGCAAGCAGGTGACTGTAATTCCAGCATTATCACTAATGAATTGACACGTTACTTAACAAATCAGTATTCCGATTCACCTACCCATCAGTAAACTGTCAAAGGAGTTTATAAGGTTACTGCTGAAAGTTAATAGTTGTAAATTTTCAAATTATTGTTTAAAGGCATTCTAAAGCAGCGTACTTGTACTTTAATGATATACTCCAGATACATTGCAGAACAGAAAAAAAATTTGCTTATTATACTCGATATACTAAAGATCGCCAGAATGTACAAACTACAAAGATGCCTGGGTTTTTGGAAAGGAGATGCAGAGACATGATGACAACAAATGCTGTAATCCAAGAAGTAAAGAATTATACTTAATTGTATCTTCTCTGCAGGCAAAGAATGAGGTCATGCTTATATAGCTGACAGAACCCTCACTGCTACAAGGACCTTCTGAATTTGGAATAAGCTCACACTTCAGTTTTGATTTGTGGTGAATTTGATTCCTGTATTGGATGTTCTCTGCTATGCTGTTTTTATCAATCTGGTATGTCAGTTTCATGGACATCAAAAATCCATCCTGATCTGTTTAAACTGCAGAAAGGAAAAGCAAACGATACTTAATATGCCTCTTTGGCACATGATAAAAAGTAATAAGCTGACTTTCATTGCAACTGTCATGTTCTTATCTGTTGAATATCACAGCCTTTATTTTTAAAAACTGCATTGATCCTACCCCATAGCAAATTTAATATCAGAGATCTTAGAGGTCAGTATATTTAAGACATGGTCTAAGAACAAGGCTGCATATCTGTATTATTTTAAAAAATCAGATTTCATTTATATCACTGCAGTAATTAGACCAAGCTTAACAGAAAAAAAAAAAATTAATAATGTTTGACACTTCTGTAACTTTTACCATCTGCAAAATATCTTGTAAAAAAAAATCCAAAAACCAATGACGCAGAATCCACTTTATACATCAGTTAGCTGAGACCACCTCTCAAACAAAATGCAGCAGCTGTTTGACTACACCATGCAATGCCACAGAGTAGATTAACAGACATCAACGTAGTCTCCACTTGAAATTGTAGAAACTCTGTAAAAAGGGTGCTGTTATCTGAACCGGAATTTGACCAGGATGTGGAAGTTTACGTACTGGTTTTTACAAAACAATTGTTGCATACTAATCAAGAAAGAGGATGTTTCCAAGGAACAGTATCATTAATGGCCTCCATTCTTTGGTAAAGTCAGAGCTGTAAGAACAAAACTTGCCCCCGGACAGAAAATCTCGGCGTTTCCAATCTGCAAAGTAACTGCCTTCAGGCAGTCCTCCTGTGGAGGACAGCCACAGCTGCAGAAGAAATTGCACTGATATTGAACTGGGCTAAAATTTTCTAGGTTAAGACAGAACTAACATAATTCAAGAATTTGCAGTGAGTCTTGAGGATTTTATTTTCTCGGGCAGCTGAGTTTCTCCTGGGATATCTAACCCGGAGTCTAGTCCCTAACATGAGTGATAGCTACTGAATCCAAATCATCCTATGTTGGACTTTGTCTTCACTAGGGAAAAAATGGGGCAGAGGCAGAAAGGGAAAGAAGTTTGTTTCTTTCAGTTGGAACAATATCATGTTATATGTATTCGAGTGTTAAAATAATCTTATGTTCCTACCCATTTACCTTCATCATGATAGCATGTAAAAACTACAAACTACCTGGCTCGTATTAGGATTTTATCACAATATGGTATTCTGTGTCACCTAAAGTAACTGTTCTCCTTAGAGCAAAATAGATGCATTTCCTCAAATATGTTAATGTCCAAATTTAATTAATCTGACCAAGTCATGCTAAGATGCATTATTGAAAAAGTCAAATTGACATTATAAAGAAAAGCAAAAAAAGCTATCAGTTATTGTTTTATTTTGACTATATAATATTATTTCAACTAAAACTCTGGCTTCTTTTAGTTTATATCTTTTCATATTTTATGGGGTTTGTGATGTTTAAGGTTATCAGTCTATTTCACCGTACTAAAATACTGGGGGGAAAAAAAAAGCATTAAAACTTTTCAGTGATTCCAAATAAAAAGCAGTATTTTCACTGTACTGGAAGGTTTGGGATGTCTGTTGTTTGCTCCAATTCAGAAATTTGTAAATGTTAAAACATTGGACCTTGCTGCAGAATGGAATTTCTAAGTAGATCTAGTGTTAAGTACGAGCCTGAATTTTGGGCAAGTTTCAATCATCTATTAATGTCACTTGAACGAACAAATCCTTTTACCTGACAAGACAGACTCTACTCCATTGTCTGTACAATTCATTTACCAGAAGTTAATTGCTTGCCAATCATAAGTGATTTATGAACCCGTTTACCTCACAGTGACTGACCTTTAATTAATAGAAGATTAGAAAAATATAAAAATCTATTTCTTTCCCCAAGAGTTTCATAGAGGCCTTATTCCCAAGTACAGATCCTATCCAGACCTGCGTATTTTACAAAATTTTCTGATACCACAACTCAATGGCTTCAAAATCCTACAATATATAAGTATCTTGCAGGTATCCTGCTTAGTGTGAGTTTTCCTGGCTCACCATTACCATTTGTTACACAGAAAGCAGCTAGCTACAGCAACCCTTGCGCTTGACCTCTGTCGCGAACGCCTGCAAATTACTCCAACTGCCTATAAAAATAAATTAGGGAAGTTGTTATCATCTAAACTCACTAGCACTCATTTATGAATTAAATTTCACTAACTGGTTTCTAAACTTGAATAACTTGTAGGCTGCATGTCTTATGCTGAAACAAGAAGCCAAGGGAAAGGAGCAGGGAGTGATGTGCATTTAAAAACAGCTGTATAGACTATTTTTTTTTTTAAAGGAAATCCTTTGTTCAGTATGTGATTCTTTGTAATTGTCACATGACAGAACGTAATTATTTAGATAGGAAATCGACTCCATGTCTGTTTGGTCCCTGCTGAATGGGGAACAGGGCCTTCTTTTGCTCTCCTGTAAATTCTGACCTCTTTTTTCTTTGTATGGATGCTTTAAAATCCACCTATCACTTCTACTTTTTAACATTTCACACCCTCTGTCACTGTAAATGGGGCCACATTCTTTCCCAGTGAATAACACTAGCAACAAAAGAAACTCAAATTTAGAAAGCTGCAGGTAGCTAAGGACCACTTCAGGTTTTCAGAGACATAAAATGACAGTCACTCCTTGTAACAGGGCAGTCTACAGTTCCCGATTTATTTGGGGACCAGGTAAAAATTAGTTAGCTCGGACCTGCCGAATTCACGCCAGTTCCAAGTCCAGAGAATGAGGGAGTCAGATCTCAAGACAAGCTCCACTCCACCCTGCCCTAGCTCACGATATTCAGATTGGTATCTGTAACCAGATTTAGCTCACGCACACAATTCAGGATGGATCTGAGCCCATCTGTAATAGACAACTTATTAAAAAAACACCCAAACAAAACAAACCAACCAGTTGATACAACCAGCATGAAAACACGTTTAAGCTTTTTTCAAATAGATGATCAAACAATGAACTCTTTCAATTACTTTATTCCCCTGTTTACATTCCCCAAAACCTGGAAGAAAGAACACGCTAACTTAAAAGAACATTGAAATGCAAGTAGTTTGTATTTCCTATGTAGTTCTTCAGTTCCTGAGCTATGATTTCTTCTTCTGTGCAGTGGTGATGGTTAGGAGAAAACAATGCATACCTCAAAACCAAGTAAGAATTTTATCTTTACATCACTGTTTGTTATGAACTTGCCTATTCTCCACATACAAAAAATAAACTATATATTCTACACGGTACTGAAGAGTAGAAAGTGAAAAGGTTAGATACTCAGCAGAAGAACAAATTGCCAATTTTCCCCTCATCCATACACATGTTGGTAATTATTTTCCTCAGCAGCATTATGCAATTTGTGACTCTGATGACTCTTAAAGGCAAATGTTTTGGGACTCTCCTAATTGTTGCTGGTTATACCTCTACTTTTCAAATTCAGCAGTGATCAAAGGCACATACAAGTAAATCCCTATCTGGCTTATGTTTAAACCTATTATTAGGATTGAAATAGAAAACAAAAACCACTTCCATAATTTGAGCTTGTTTCATTTACCTGTCGACACTCTGCACTGTCAGGTTCACCCCTGTGTGGATGGCAGGTTGTGTCACTCCCAAGTATGACTGCAGCCACGGTCACACATATGTTCCTCCCTGGGCTCAGCAAGGAGACATTTAATAACCATAACAGCATCAAAACAGCAGGCAGGACATATGCACACAGAAACAAAAGCGCCCAATATATTTTGTTGTAGCTCTCCAGCTGACCTGGAACTCCCCTTCATGTGTAAACAGGGTCAAAAGAAATCCACAACAATCTCATTTTTAACTTTAAGAGTATGCTCTGTTTTTTAAAAATCTTCTTGCAAGTTTGTTTGGCTAGTTTTAGAAAAGTTTATTTTTGTAGCTTCCAAATACGCAAAGCCAAAATCGAATTTGAAAGGAGCCTTTACATTAAGTAAATATGAACCGTAGGTGTAACTAGTTTTAAGATACATAACAGAATATTAATCATATTGTTCTCAGAATCTGGCTTCTCCAATTCAGCTTGAATTTGGCGAAATTGTAATTAGTGATCACAAATAATGGTATTTAAAATATACCTGCAGTTCACTCAGGGATATTTATCTCACCTTCTCTCTCTGCATTTATTTGCTTGCGTGAAACTCCCTAATGCTCGGCCATCTGCAGATTCTCTACGTGTTCATCTTTGCTCCTTCCCATTTCTCCTGTTCATTCCTACCTTTTCTTGTGTTCCCATTTCTCATATCTGGCAACGGGCCAAGGGACAAACCTTTTAGAAAGGAACACGGAGACAAACAAGACAATAAGGGTTTGGTAAGACAGACTAAATATTACTTCAAATTTGCTTAAATTCAGGAAACTATAAAGCCCTTGGGTTTTTTTTAATTCATAGATTATGTCAGAATTTGTGTATTTCCTTTAACGTTATTTCTTACGTACTCTATGCAGCTGCTTCCTTAGGGGGTTTAAGGCCCTATTGCTAGATAAAGTTCTCTCCGAGAAGTAACATTGCTCGTTCTTACTATATTCAGAATCTGATAGACTTGTCAATGTTTTGTGGTTTTTTTTTTTTTCATTTAGATCTTTTTTACTATGAAGCTGTGTGAGAGAACATATTGCTACAGTTTTTGAAGCAAGGATACAAGCCTAGCAGAAGGCATCCAGGCAGTCTCAAGTTCAACGATACTGAAAATGGATGAAAAAACTGGTTCACTCAAGTTTTCTTCTCCACGGGCTGGATTAAAGGTGGCTGCTGAGCAGATCTTGAAGGAAGGTTAAAAAATATTTATTAAATATAGGTAAATGGCATTCCATAAGCAAAAAATGAGTACATCTAAAGTAGTGACTTAAATATTCACATGCTGGCTAAAAGTCTTTATCTGCCTTTTTAATGTCTCAGATAAAGGAATTTTACAATTTTAGCATGCAGTTCCCTGAAAATATAAATGATTACGTCTAAGTATGCAGTGTCTGGCAGATAAACAGTACAGAGATATACTTAAGAAAGCAAGTGTTTATGTGTTTGACACAGCGTAGTTACAGTATATTACACAGAGTACACGTGAGCTGCCTTGCCAAATTCAGATAGGATATAAATAGTGGTATTAGATGTTGGTGAAATTGTAAGTGGATACGTATCAGTCTACTTCACAAGCAGTAATCCCTCTGCTGGCATTTAATATCACCACCTTCAGCGATCACTCTACCGTCATGGACTTTTTTATATTCCGTCATGGAGAACTTTTGGTTAGAAATTTGACTATTGTGAACACGGTTTTTGTATTACTAAGCGTTCCTGTTTGTCAAGACTACGCTTTTCTCATTTCTAGATTTGCTCTTGCCTTGTCTAGCCTAATTCTGGCTTTGCCTACTCAATACCTGGTATTCTGTGCTCTCTTTAGACACCAGTTCATTGTCTGCTTTGTTAAATACCCATTCAAGTACTGGCTCAAATAACCTTAGTTACCTTTTCTGCTGCCACGTATCCTGAATTTACGTAAATCTTCCACTGGATACTCAGTATTCCCTGCTGCTCGATCACTATGTTGTCAGTGTGCTCCTCTGTGGTGCTGGCTGATGACCCGCGTGGATGCAAACACCCAGTGCGTTTACTGAAGTAGAATCATAAGGATAAAGTGACCGGAGCTGCACAATTCAAAGAATAATTTTGTTTTGTAAATTCAAGTACCATTTTTTCTTTACAAGGGTTTGGAATTCCAACTTCCATATTCAGGTTCCCAAATGGTGTAGTGGTGTAACGTTTTAATGATTATCCCCTCAAGCTGTTCACAAAACACATTGATTGAATCATTGTTAGTTGCTTTCCTAGCAGCATAAAGCTATATAATCCATATATTTCCTGACTTTGTTCAAAGGCAAATTGTAATGATTCTATTGCTCACAGTCTCGTACCCAAACACTTTGAGGCTTCCCCGAGTTTGACAAATGCAACCCCTTTTTAAGCCTTTGAATAGTACACCACATACCTATCCATCATCGTGAAATGACCCCATCATTACAGTACAGCTCTGAGACTGCACATCCATCTATCAAACATCTTTCTTTGACCATAATGGTAAATTCCAAGTTCACATTCATTTGTAAAGTTTCGTATCATTCTGTTCTTTACTGTGAGCAGTGGACAATATATCTGTGAAAGAATTAGGAACAGCAGCATCACAAATACAGTCGATACTTTTTACAACAGTCTCTTAATCAGAATTTGTTAGTACCACACATGTTCTCATTTTTTAACAGATCATAGGACAGTTCTCATCTTGTGGGGCAGAGGGAGAGACTTTGCTCATGCTGTCTTCCCTCCAATTGGTAGCTGCCATGGGCTAAATATATTACCAAACTTTCCCAATTTCCTCAGTGGTATTTCCTCTAAGCAGTCCCATACATGCAGAAATTCACAAATCTGCCTAGTTATTTGAAAAAACACCAAGCAAACATAAAGAGACATATGCTACTATTACAACTGCAGGTAACTGCAGATTTTCTTGCAGGCTGGCTGGGGAAAAAAAAAAATCTGGGAAGGACTTTACAGAACGTAAAAGTTGAATTTGAAATGGACTCCTTTTAAGTGACCTTAGGTGGACAACACAATGCTCTTCATCACAACGACTTCTGCTGTGCAGCAAGTATGAGAGCCAATAAAAGGCTAATGAAAAATACAGGCTGTTCTGGAGTGTGCCATAATTAAAATAACTTTACTTAATAAAAATAGAATATAAGCTAACATCATGCTTAATGGTCTAGTTACATAGACTGTTCATAAATTCAGTTATCTGGGATCAAATTTATCCAATCAGAACCTGCCCAATAGAAACTGGAAAAATTTGAAGAATAGTTGATCCATCATGGCTTCCCTGTAAGGGAAAAAAAAGCCTGAAAAAAACCATTTCACCTCAAAAAATAGAAAGATTTGACTGGTGAAATGCTTAATTTATTGCTGGTAGCAACTTATGAATGTGACTTCTGAGAAATTATTGATAGTGACAGAAAGAAAATTGAAGCTTTTGAGATGTGGTGCAAGCAAAGACTCTTGCATATCTCCTGGACAGAAAAGATGATAAATGCTCATATTAAATATATTATTGGAGAAAAGTAGACTTGCTTGTCAGAAATGAATAGGTGTAAATGTATGTGCTTTGGACACATCAGGAGTAGAGATGGAAATAACCTTGAGAATGTAATTACGGAGTGAATGGTGAAAAGCCACATAATAGAGAGCAGCTAGAAAGGAGGTGGATAGATGACACACAGTAGGCTGCTGTGACTTCAGTTTCTGAATGCTCAAAAGTAGCAACGGATCAACGAGGCTTCTAAAAATCACACAGGTGACAATAAATTCATTTTACTTCACTTGCAAGCAAAGCAAACAAGTGCAATTGTTCTGTCAATACAGTATTTTGTAAATTACAAGCGTATTCGCAAGTATGCACTTTTTCACAATGGCTTAAATATATTGACAATGACAACCCTTGTCATTTCTCAAGGTGCCTTGATACCACAAAAGTCCCGTGGCAAGTATAACCGCCCTGTCTCCAAGTATGACTCAGAATAAGGACTTTTTCATGCAGCACAGGAGAAAGCCCTCCTTACCAAAACGAGAGCAAAATAACATTTAGACAGATTATGGCTAGGGATCACCCATACGGTACTTAGTCCTTCCTTATATTCAGAATTGGCAGTACTCCATGAAAAGTCAGCGAGTCATGGGACTACTCTCTTTTCTAAGGAAGCTCTTCGTCTCCAGATGATTGTCTTCATGAGATAATACATACACACAAGTCCTCCGCCACCTTTTTATGGATTTTGCTTTGTCAGTGTAGATCACGAGAGACACAGGTAAGTCCCTGTTTTCAGGACAAAATGCGCTTCCTGGTCTATTCTTAGACGAGAGTAATTTCACTGCAAATATCCTCTGGAATGGGACACCTTCTGGAGCTCTTTCATTATGGCAACGCACATTGTGGAAACGCACCTTTGACTCAGGTGAGCATAACCACTGTTGTAGATTTACAGCAGATGTAAAAAAACATCAATTCTTTTATAAGATTAGGTAGTTAAAACAATTAGGTGCTGTTATCAAAGACATGTTACAGTGCAAAATTTAATTAGAAACCTCAGGGATATCTCTGAAGATCCAGTGCAGCAAACTTAGAGGCTATAATTTTAACTGGAGGAGCTGTCTGCAAATGCATGTGTGAGAGAATCAACAGATGGAAAAAGAGGAAAGATGACCAGAAACAAGGACTAATACCAAAATCAAAAAGCTGAGAGAAAGCTTCTGTGCAAAACTGAGGACAAAACCCTATTTTCCAGGGTTTGATTTTTACCAAGTTCAAAGGAAAAGGTGTATTGCAGGAAAAGATGTGTATAATTGAAAAAATAAATAGGCTTTAATAAGGGAGGGGGGGGAGCATTCATGGTTAGGAAGCAACCTGATAGATATCAAAAAGTGGCTAAATGCTAGAGTTGAAAACAAGTAATTAAGCTTTCCCCGCCCCCCCGACCTATTTGACTGTGACTTAAAAAAATTAATAGTGAAGGACTACACTCTGCCACATGGTTCTGCAAAGCAGGAGCTTTCAAGAGCATAGCTATTATTAGGAAGACAAGTGCTTTAGTGCTTTCCTAACCCACCAGATAGGATTTCTTACTTGTTTGCCCAGTTGACTGGCAGATAGGACTTATTTTGCAGCTCATGAAACACTGTTGTGGCTTGATACGACTAGCTCTTGATCATTATTACTATCCATGCTTACTGTACTAACAAAGACCTGAGGACAACCATTAAGCTGTTCCTGGAAACGTGTGTGCATAGATTAATTTAATCAACATAAGTTAAGGGATTTTCTGTGCTTAAAGTAATCACTCCATACTCTCTTCTGTTTCACCTGAAAGCCGTTTTGTTCTGAAAATCTTGCGTTGCATTATTTCCCCTACCAGTAAAAACACCACATTCTTTTCTTGATGCTTTCCTCTAACCTCTGCTGGCATGATATAGAGAAAGAAGCACCCCACAAGACTGCCCCGTAAGAGTGTTCAGCACCCTTTACTTCAGTCTGCTTATAAATTACACTTGCAGTGGGAGTCTCAAATATATTAATAAACAAACAAACAACAAATGGATTGCAGTAAATACATTCCAATCAAAATAACGGGAGCAAAAGTAAATTCCAACATAAATTTGTGCAGGTAGGGACTCAATAAAATCTGGGTAAATACTAAAGGACTGGGTCTTATTATTAGACAGAGTCATCCATTAAAATCCAAGGGATCATGTGAACCTGGCTTCAGCTGTACAAGAAGCAGGGTCCAAGTCGGATCTCAGCTGCTTGCTGAAATTAGAAGGGTGAAGGTCAAACAAGCAAAGGCAACAAACCAGACACTAGCAGCTGTAATCATATCTGCGAGCAGATTTCAGGACTATTCAGATTAAGAGTACCACAGGTCAGATTATCTGAAGCTTTTATGTTTGCACATTCTGAAAATGCCATGCATATATTCAAGCTAATTGCCAGTTAAGCGTTCATTCATACCCCCCTTAATTAGGTGTGATATCAGAACCACACGCTTTGTTTTAGCCCTTTAGAATTTCAAATAGTGCAGAAGTACCAATCCCGCTGCTTCTCTTCTGAGAAAAGATGGACCACTGCCTAATCATCCCATGATTACAGAATTTGCACCTACTCTCTCAACCACTGTGCTGATCGTGATCTGCCTAAGACTCATTCAAAACACCATACACTTGACTAACAGCGTCTAAATTAATGGCTATCCTAAGAGCGCTCTGACAGTTTTACACCAGTATGGTGGCAAAATACTCCAGCTGCGGACCCAGGGTATGTCAGCAAGGTTGTGTCGATACCAGAATCTACAGTCAGCAAATTATACCCGGAATGGAACAGTCTACAGGTAGAAGCGGCACCTACATTTAATGGCTAAGGACTCCAACAACAATGACGCTGAGAGGTGGTCAAAGTTTTCACACTGCTGACTAATGGCTACCTGTGAAAGCAGAAATCTAGTGTGAACCTCTCCTAGATACTCAGCTTTCCAATGATGTATTTCAGGACTTCTGTGTTATACTACAGATATGAAAGCCTGACAATTAAAAAATCTTCAAACATTACTCCACGGTAATTGCTAACTTCCCTATTTATCTGAAGTCTACAAGAAGACAGAGAGATCTTGATCCACAACCAAGAGTACTCCAGTGTAGGGCTTCACAAACAACTTGCTCAAGGTGAAATAAAATTTTAATTAAATGAGCAAATTTTGTCTGGCACTTCCAAGTGAAATCTTTGAACTGCCACATCTAACTACACATTAGTCGCATTTTCTAAGGCGTATGTACACCGTAGCAGTTTGTCTCGTTCTTCAGTGGAAAATAAAAGTAACTAGAAGCGCATACTAGAGGCTCTGCGCTGTGTCCTTAACTTAGACTCAAAACAAGTTGTGAGAGCATAGCCCTCTACCTTTTCATTCTTATTCCTACTTCATGGCCTGTTGTATAAAAATGTCTAGGTAAAGATGGTGTCACTTTGTGAAAAACTTGTAATCACAAGATTATAAGAAAACATTATGACATTGTAGGTTACATTAATGATACACATAAAATACAATTTTTCAATAACAATAAAACAATACTTGAGAATAAACATCAAAAACCAGGAACTTCAGAGACTTAGGTGAAATTTCTAGAATATGACACCCATGCTACTTCAATTCTGCCCAAAGAGAAGCCTGCCTAACAACTTCCTAGCTTTACGTTTGGGTCATAAAAAAAATCTCAGCAAAGGTCACTTCGAATTTATTTCTTGCATCATTTTTAATAACTTACCTTCTCCCTTTTTCTGTGTACATTGAAGACAGCTCATACATGTTTTTGATACGTACTTTTTTTTAGTTACATAATAATATCCTAGGATTTGTTTCTGATTTATTGTGTTAATACAAGTGTATTAAAAATAAGGAAACTACACCAAATTAATTGCTGATATTAGTAATTTGATTTGGGAAGCAAAGTACCTAATGTAACAAAGGTAAGGATAAAAAACCCCAAATTTGTTAAAATTATAATAGTTCTGACAGTACATATTATTTTATTGACAACAAATAAGAGTTGATAGCTAGTCTGAGTAGTTCAGCTTTAGGGCAAATCTAAATGGCCACTGAAGTTTGGATTAGGAAAAAGATTAAACGCTTGGTGTTGGCTTTATTTGGTTATTAAATCAGTACAACCTTGTTAAAACCGAATCGTGTATCCCACTCTTACAGTCTCCTGTCCATCGTGAATGCCCCAATCCATTGATCCTTAAGCCTGCAGGGAATAATTTTATCTAAGCCTGGACTCACAGCCAGACTTAAATGCCTTGTCTGGCGGCACCCTTCTGGATTTCCAAATCAGTGTCTGAGGTGTTCCCTGCAACTCTCGGTCATTTTCACTGTAATCCTTCTGAGCTGCTTTCATAGAGGCTACGGACATTCAAGGCTTTAATTCCCTTAGGACAACACCGCAGGGAGACAAGGAGCACAGGTGTAGGAAAGAAGTTTTCTACCCACGTGCTATTACACCACAAGTACCTGAGCGCTCCTCAGTCTTTGTACACTTTCCTCCCAGACTTTGTACATCTGGAATTTGGCGTACTTCACCATAATCCCACTTCCCCGTTCCCACAGCCCCCTGCATCCTTCCTGCGTGACTGGCAGGCCATGCCAGCCCCGCTGCGGTGCCACAGCCCCTGTGGAGAAACCCATCCCTCCACGCAGGCTGGGCCCAGCCTCCCGCCTTTAATTTGCTCTACAGAAAGCACACTAGCGATTTCCAAAACTGAGAACAATGATACTTCTAGCTAGTTCGAGGTATCAATTATATGCAGTTGAAGACCCTGAATTAATCTTGATCACTTAAAAGTCATCTTCCAGTTGTCACACACCTTCTCTGAGCAGGACAGGCACCTGGAAAATGCCTTCTAGCCACCTATACTTAAGACATGCAGGGCACATAACGCAGATTCAGAACAGACAGATATATCCCACTTTGCTGCTGACTTTCCAGACATACCCCATCTCTTGGAAATATGAAAGAATATTAAATTACAAAGACATTTTGCATGGAAGGATTTCCTGAGTCGGCTGGCGAGGGCTCCTTCAGTCTGCATATTCAAGTTTCTCCTGAAGATTTATAACTAAATTAACGTTTGAGAGACTCATCTGCTGACAAGGAGGAAGAAAAATTTGGATGCTGATGCGGGGATGCTGCACCCCCCTCCCCCCCCGTCTGAAGACGGGCTATTTACTCCTACCCGCCACAGCACCCTCCATGCCACCCCACGCACCGTTTCCCCCCATTTTCTTATTCATCACCGACCACCGGCACCAGCTGCCCGCGGCACCGGCCGGCCAGACGAGACTGCGCAGCCATGAGCAGCCCGGCTCCGTGAGGCAGCACAAACATGTCTCTCCCCCTCCCGCACACGGGGCTGCCGCTCTGCAGCCGGCAACCCGCCGGCCCCCTCCCCGGCCATGCCGGCAGCCGGCTCCACACCGCCCAGGCCTCGCCCTCCCCGCCGGCCGCTGCCCCAAGAGGAGAGTCCCGCGGGATCAGGGCCCGGCCGGAGAGCGGCCCTCAGGCGGCGGC
>VYXH01005902.1:246288-295201 GCA_013397275.1 Burhinus bistriatus
GGGGGCGCAGCCGGCGGGGCGATCACCGGGGCCTTCTGCGAATTGAGGGTGAGAAATGGAAAAAGAGGGTTAGAAAGTCGTTTCCATTCCGCTGAACTTTTGTTTTCTGACCGATAGAGGCCGGTAGAGGACTGTGGAGAAGGAAAGTTTATAACCAGCAGCACCAGGATGGACTTCCCTGCTACCCAACCAAAACCTGCTGCCGATGGTAAAATCATCTACTACCCTCCTGGAGTGAAGGAGATTACGGACAAAATTACCAACGATGAGGTGGTTAAACGGTTAAAGGTGAGCAGTCCTGACCACCATCCCCTTCCCTGCAACTTTTGCTTCTTAATGTAAACATTTCATCACGGGAAAGGAGAACTGCCAGAGAACTGTTTCCTTGTCATAGTTGAAACGTCTCCTTCTTGCCTGCAGACCTTTACCACTTCCTTGCTTTTCCGTAAAAGAGGAGGAGTCATTTTTGTAGTTTGTGACTGTACTCTTGCGAGTTCTCTCAAAGCCAGAGTTGATACATTACACTGCTTATTTGTGTGTGAAATACCTCCGTAGTTTCAGGGAGAGGTCTGAAGTGGAATCATAAATAACAATTGCAGGATATGTTACCGAAAATTTTTCTTGGTAAGCTAGAAGGTTTTTGTGGGTTCCAGCACTTTGAGCAAGTGTAGTTGAGTGGAGTAAACAAATAGACCTAGTTAAGGGTATTCTTGACTGAAAAGATAGCACTGTTCACAAACAGTGAAGATGAATTTCTGGAGTTTGTAGATGGAATTTTGGAATTCTTTCATATGTAAAACCTGCCTCAGATTTTGCAACCTGATATAATAGATATAATTTCTTTCCTATTCGGCATAACTGGTGCTTGGCAAAGTTGCTAAATTTTCATAAGCAAAAGGACCTGTTACAAAAGCATCTTCTCTGCTTGCTTGACAGCATCCTGGGGGACTGTGAGGCTTATCTCTGTTTTTTTATTTTTTTTTTAATCCCTTTTTCCACTGGAAACATGAAATACTACTGTGATACAGTAGTATTATTTCTTAACTCTGTGCTGAAAATAGAGAATAAAGTGGAGCATTGATCAAACATTGGTACAACTCATTTGTTAATGCCATGGTCTTTGGACCAGAAAGTTGTCGTAACCTGGGATTTGGTCCTGTGCCCAGGGTGGAGATGTAGTGATAATTTTTTAGAGAAATATTCTCTCATCTGATGATCTGTTTCCCATCACAACAGTGACCTCACAAAGATTGAAAAATAGAAATCATGGTCTTGACTGGCCAGTTAGTACATCAAAAAATGTCTTGCCTATAGATGTGAAGAGTATGCAGGTTTTGTGCTTTGCTTTCAAAAGCAGCAAGGCATGTCAGTTGTTTCTTTGAAAATGAGCCTTGTCCAATTACAGTTTTGAAAATTATTGAATGGACAAGTCCAGCGTAGTATTTTCAAAACTGCAGTGGAATATTGCCAGTTACAGGAGAAGATCCTAGAGTTTTGATTGTTTGGACAGAGACCTTGAATCAAAGTCTGT
Source organism: Burhinus bistriatus (assembly GCA_013397275.1). Lineage (NCBI taxonomy): Eukaryota > Metazoa > Chordata > Aves > Charadriiformes > Burhinidae > Burhinus > Burhinus bistriatus. The sequence goes on from VYXH01005902.1 coordinate 247,820, forward strand.
GTGGAATGGGGAGAACTGCAGTTTTGAGGTGCTCATTGAAATGGGAATTTTATTTTGTCCCAGTTGGAGAATTTACAATGGTGAGCTTGCCATTCCTAGATAATAGGAATAATAGAATTTCAAAGTCATACATACATGTTTTCCCAAATTCACATGTGTGTATTGGACATAATTTTCAGTCTAAGACCAGATTTATTTTTTTCTTTCCCCCCCTGTCATTTTTTTATGAACTACTGTTAAGGAATTCGTATGACCTCAAGACTGTAGATTAACTTTAAATGGAAACAAATACTTTGCCTAGCAGACTTACCATCACTGAAACAACAGAGGAAGTATTTTCTTATCTTACTGGTACTGCTTAATCTGAATTTGAGGAACATTTTTGGTTGGATATCGGCTTTACAGAAGCATCAAGAAAATCGGAAGTATTGTACACTTTAGAACTAAACCAAAAAGTATTTTTTTCCTTATGTTTTTGTGTAGACATACATATAATCTTTGTTTATGAAATCCAAATCTTTGTGTCAACTTGATTTATAAAAAAAATATCACTTTGGCATGTGGAATATTACGATGGTGCAGTGCATGGGATGGAAATGCTTGAAAAAGTTTTGTTCAATTAAAAGATAACTTTCCACAACTTTAAATATGACTTAATGTTAGAAACAAGCTTTATCAGAATGTACAAATTCAGGCAGGAATCAGTCCTTGAAACTGTAGGTTTTTTAACTTCTTGGTCACGCATGATCTAAAGAAGCTCTGTGTGTCTCTTACAGAAGATGTGTGTGTAAAGGTGTTTTGCCCACCAGGCTTTGGGTCAGTTCCTGCAAATTTTTGTTCTTTTAGCTTATTGAAGTCATGGTCAACTTAATTGGTTACAAATTTGTGTCCTTATCAGCAACTTTTCTGATATCACATCTGTATTTTTGTGTCCAGACCTCTTCTTGTAATGAAGGCTTTTCTTATTATTGGAACTTGAGATGTTCTGGGCACCTGTCCCAGAGTGCCTGAGCAGCAGCTTCTGTGCCAAGGACTTTTAAAAAGAATGTTTTTCTATCTTTTCCCTCCTTCTGCATGGGGTTGTGGGTAATAAAATGTAGGCCAGATTCATTTACAGTGTTTTGATATACCTGTATGATAACATTAGCACTGTCCTGAAAATTGAAGTATTGAGAACTTTAAAACGAACCTTCTGAGCGATGTAGAAAGGAAAAGCCTCTGCATTGCATATGTATGATGAATGAAACACCAGTTCAGGTGCTTAATGGAGTCAAAGGTGGTTTCTGGTGTGTTAGATTACACTGATGGGCCGCCTTCGAGTGGGACAGTATGTGACGTTTAATTTCAGCTATTGAAGAAGTGATTTTAACTGTGGTGTGCTATGGCTGGAGACAAGTGTTCATTTAATAGATCCAATTAAGTTTAACCAAACTAGGCAGTAGCATGTAGCAGGGAGTTGAGGCTTACTGTACTTTGACTACAAATGATTTTTTATTTTTTGGCTAATGTTCCTGTGTACAGTGCAACTGTTCAAGTTACTTAATGATTGGTTTTAGGGCTGTAAGTCAAATGCTTGTCAATTTAGTAAGGCTTGTGGGGAGAGGTGATAACTTTTATTTAACCAAGTGGTAGAGGTGGAAAACAGCAAACAATTCTAAGGCAGCCAAATAGTTCTTCTTTCGGTTCCAAAACTGAGCCAGTAACTAAATACAAGTTGAGAACAATTGTACTAGCAATATTACATTTCTTCCCATAAGATAGTTGAAGGTCGAAAGAAGTTTCAGAAACTCAGCATCTGCTTTGCTGCAAAGCTTCTCTATGACTATTGACATTTTTTCAAAATTGACTGCATTTTACTGCCTTGACAAACTCCAGACTTGTATATACATTGTTGTCAGTAAACTATTACATCTTAGATATAACTTTCTTTGGTCACAAGAGAATATTTTGATGTTATTTATATAATCTTGTCATCATTATGAATAGGATTAATAGTAGTGTACTTAATTGTCAGATGTACTAAAAATAGCCCCATCAATCCAAAATGTTTCTCAGAGACTAACTTAAACAGCCCACGTAGGCAAAGCCAGAGCTACTGCTGAAGGAAGTGGCGCTCTCTGCTGCTTGTCCCAACCTCTGTTCTGTAGCCTCTCTACAAGCATTTTGTTTTGCCACATGCCAAAACGGGTGGGTGAACAGATGTGGGTTAAAACTCTGGAGGAAAACCCCCCCAAACTTGTGTTAATTTTAGCCTGAATCATTTTCTTGCCTGATTTATCATGAGAGCTCACAAATGCTTGTGCTGGCATAGGGGAAAAAGCACCCTCTTTCTGTGGCAGTCCTGCATTGGAGTGTTGAAGGAAAATCAGAGTCTATTTGATTGTGAAAGTTTGCAAATGTTATCTTTTGTGATAGTTTTGCAGAAATAATACAAAAGTCCCCATCTCTATCTTGCCTGCTAGATTTTTTTAAGTAAAAGAAATAATGTGCGATGACAAGTTCAGATACAGCTTTGTACGAACAACTATACGATTTGGTCAAATGTATGACAAGTCTGTAGAAAAAAGGAAAACATTTGTAGTATAGTGGTTTATTTTACCTATAGATATCAGTGTAAGCAACGCTAATTAGGAAAATCTGTAAAAAGCACCTTTAATAAGATGTTAAAGATACAAAAATATATATATAGGAAAAAAAAAAGGAAGTTACTGAAACCTTCCAAAGGAAAAGGAGTGATAAATTAGTTTCAGCATGGACATTTTTAACAAAGGCTTAAGGCAGAGTAAAAACTTGTCTTTGTGAAATTAAGACTTTTATATGTTAGAATTTATTGAGGGAAATTAAGTTCTTTTTTATCATAGCTGGGGGTTAGTTTCTGAGGTTTTTTTTGGTTTTGGGGAGTGATTTTCCTTTTGTTTTTCAGTCAGTCGAGTAGTCTTGTTGCTTTTCCCGCGGTGACAATCCGACAAGGCATTTTCTGTGAAAGTTTCTTTTGATTTCCTCACACGCACGCCCCCTCCTTAAACCCTCTCCCCGGATTCTCACCCTGCCACCCCAAGGCCTAGCTTGTGATCGCCTGGAGAAGTTAACACTCCTCGTGCACCTTGAAGTCTTCCTTATCTTGTCGCATGGCATTTCTTAGTTATCTGATACGTATTTGTGCCAGAGTGAAACAAACACTCCTTCTCCTTCTTCCCATTGTCTTTCTGCCCATTCCTCTGGTTATTAGATATTGGCCTCTTTGTAGTTGGGCCTGTTATCCTCATGTCACTAGAAATAGTTAATGCTAATAATTTATCATACTATGCACAGGTGGTTTTTAGGCATCTATTACATAATGTTAAAATTGAGAAAGAGTGCTTTTTTTTTTGCTACTTAAGTGTTTTAGAGTAGGCTAGAGGTATGTAAGAAGAAAAAAAAAGTTGCTCTTTACTCACCCTGATATTTCTACATAAGTTAATGGCCACTCTCTGAGATTGTGTAGTTAGGTGGACCTTTGATCTGACCTGGCTATGCTTAGGTAGCTATTTTGAAGGAAACTGAAAAATAGAGATTAGAGTGTCATCTGGGAGAAGAAAATCTATTTTATATTGTGTCATATGCTAGAATTTGGTATGCTTGAGGGGAAAAGGTATACATATTAAGTATGTTGGATTGTATTAGTTAATAAATACTATTTGCTGGCAAGACTTAAATAACGTGGCTATTTTCATGGCTTAGACCTCTGACTTGCATGTACTTACATGCTTACATTTGAGAATTATAAGTAGTTTTGTGGAGGTCATATAGCCAGGTTGCAGAAATGATCCGCAGTTAATTATTCTAACAATTTTAAAACTTCCATTAATTGTGTTTAACTGCAGACTGCAGTTTGCAATGTTCTTGAGCTATTGCTGGCCACATAAGCCTAAAGCCAAATTTCTAATTTGATTTTGTTCATAGTTTAATCTTTTTAATTAGTTTGACTCCTGTAACAATCAAGTTTTTCATTAACTAGGGCAGGCCACTAGTCAGAGAAGAAATCTTGTTCTAATTCCCTCCCCCCACCCCCCCCAGTGGAATATTAGCTGTTTGCTTTGTAAATGTCCCAATTTGATAAATCCTTAAAGAATCCATGTAGGCTCACTCAGTTCACCCAGATGTTACTTAATTTCGAACTGATTGATGATGAGACCCTTCGGTTTTGTATCTGATAATTTTCTTTTGTTACAAGTGCATCAGTAATTAATGGCAATTTCACATGTACAATATTATTCTAATGGTTTCCTGGCAACAAGAAGATAAATATATTGTGAAAGAAAAGAAGCCCCAATTTGAAAGGGGGGAAAAATAGAGGTTGCTGAATTAGGAATGATAACTTCTGATGATTAACCACTGAAATGGACACAGACTAGTTGATAAGTCCTTATGCCCTCATTTATTCTATTATAAACCTCGAAGAATTATTAATTTATTCCTGTGCTAATGCTTTTTTGTGAGGTGAGGACATGATGCTAATCACAGTTTAAAAGATGGGGAACAGAAGAGCTACTGAAAGAAAAAAACCAAATGCAAACACAAGAAAATCAAGCTGGCTTCATACGCCTGATTTGGCTTTTCTAAAATGTGAGTTCTGAAGTGACTGTGCATTCTGTTGCACTTTACGTGTTCAGACCACAAGTTTCTTTGATTTCAGTTACATTTCTGAGTGCCTAGCACTTCTGTAAACCAGGCCTCATCGTCTCTGCTTAAGAACCCAGAAAATGACAAACATTTTCTGTGAAAACTTTGTTATAGGCCGTTTAACAGGCATTGTACAGAAACTTGGTAATAGGTGGGAGGCTAGCATGCAAGTCTTCAGGCTTAACTGTTTTAAAACATGGCATAGGATATTCGTTTCCTGCAGTATTTTCCTTCAGTTATAGTCTTCCAGCTTCAATAAATAAGAAGGGTGGCCTTTGGGCAATACGCTCGTCTATCAAACAACCTTGATTAACTGCAGAGCAAGTCCTTTCTGTGGACTGAGCGAAGTAATGGCTTCAAGTTTTTGGTTGGTTGTTGATGTTGTGGGGTTTTTTTGTGTATGCGTGTGTGTGTTTTTTGTTTGGTTTTGGTTTTTTTTTCTTTTTTAAGGAAAAAAAAAGAAGAAAGGTATGTAGTCGCTTACCAAATACCGTATTAACATTAGGATTGAGGAGACTGACTAGATGTTTGAGAAGTATAGGATTGTTTACCTTGGAAAAGAGATGAGTAAGAGTTGTGATAAAAGCATACAAAATAACAAATGATGTAGTAAATTAGGAATTTCTGGGTTTGTCCCCCTCTCCTGAAGAAAAAGCATTCATTGAAATTGAAACTTAAAAAATTGTTGAAGGTTAAATATTTCTTAGGGTTTTACTGGAAGGTTGCAGCAGAGCAGAGCTGAACCGATGTTGTGTTTAGTATGTGACATGCTTTAATCATATAAATCACTGACTTTAGGTGGGTGTGCCTGTCAGTGTGTATTTTTAGGGTATAATGTGGGAGACTTCTTGTGTATTCAAGTATTTTAAATAAAGTTTGGATACAAAATCCTTGACATATCACTGCATTCTTATGAGGAGTTTGTATGCATAAGTTTGCAAAACAGCAGGAGCCTTAGCTATGCTCAAAGACTCATAAACGAAGTGTTAATCTCACAACAGTGCTACGAAGTGAAAGAAAAATTATCCCTTGGTTTGCAGACAGTAATATGGAGATGATTGATAGGAAGAGAAATCAAACATCATCTGAGGTTACTTTTCTTCCTTGTCTACTTGAATCAATTCATATTATTTTGTCTGCTTAATGCCTATGTGAGTCTTTTGCTACTGAAAAGAAAAACAACAGGCAAAATAATTAGCAGATCTTTCGTTCATAGTATATATTATAGCTGTTTTGGTAGTTAAAGAAACCAAACTTTTGTCTAGTCCCCAATCTATGTTAAACATTCTTTGTACATGAAATTTTTCCAGACTGCAATATCTTCTTAATCACCATTGTTACCTAGAAATCTAAAACACATGCTTATTATTGGTGTCACTCAAAACAATGTGTGTTTGCTGGCACTGCAGCTGCAGTAAACTAATGAACTATATTCCCACTGCTGTGCTGACATCAGAATTTGGCTGTTGCAAAGATGTCTTAAGCATGATGAAGTACTGTTAAAGGTAAACAAATATAAAATTGGCACAAACTATGTTCCTGCTTAGAAAGGAAGGTTGAAAACTTCATGGTACCTAGATAGCATGGGATATTCTAAACGTATGTTTTATTTATGTGAGACAGGTGATACTTATCTGATGGAGATGTCGGAGCTTGCAGTGTTAGGATCAGTTTTGTATTGACGGTGGAGGAAAAATCCATTCAAACTTACTGTGAAGACTGGTCAGCCTTTTTAATGTCTTAGTTATTCTCAAGTGAGTTCCTATTTCATTCTAGTTGTTCAGTAATATTACCTAATCTTAATGGTACTCTATTGTGTTCCATGAATACAGCCTGTCACCTTTTGCTGAAACACTATTTGGTGTAGTCGTTAGCAATTTTAGGCCTTATATTATGTTTTTAGTGTTGTATTTTAATACCTTACAGTAGAAATTATGACATCTGTCTCCAGGAGATTATCAAAACTTTCCAAACCGTTGAAGCAGAGAAAAAATTTCGTACTAGCAACATACGTTCATAAGCATTAAAGAGACATATGTCTTTTCTATTTACAAATAATTTTTTGAACTGATGCAGATATTGAAGAGGAAAGAGATGAGAAAGAACATTTTAAAAGGAATTTGGAGAAATTGAATATTTCTCCTTGCTGGCTACAGCACCTGAAAAATGCACATGCTTAAAAAAAAAAAAGGAGTTCTGTTACTGTTTAGTAGTATTAGCATTGCGTGCAGTCATTAAAGTATTCCCTTTCCTCTGTAATTGTAGTCTCTGTCTGTCTTATCATTTTCTATGGAAATAACCTGATTGACCATCAGGGAATAGCTTTAGATCTGGAGGAGATCTGCAGGTTTACGATATTTTTTTAGTATTATGTAGCTACTGACCTTTAAACTATTTTTGTTACTGCATCTAACATGAGAGACGATTGAAAGACGAACTTCAAACTTGTACTTATTATGAAAATCTTATTTCTGTGGTTTTAAGAATTAGTCTCTAAAAAACTGAAACAAAACATATATGTGTTTTCCAGTTTACTTTGTATATGTGATAGTGCTTTGTCTGGTCAAATGTTTTTAGCTTGCTTTTCTAATGAAATAAGGTTTTTTTTATCTGATCAGCCAGTCTAATTTCTCTATTACTGATCTTCCCTGAAGTTACATTAGTTCAAAGCTTGCTGGCAGTTGGGCAAAGGTTTCAGAGATGCAAGATTTGTCTAATTTGTGCTGAGCAGAATAGAGACATCTGACTCCTGTTTATACAAAGGAAAATGGACCAGCACTGTTAAACGTTTCAAGAGGCAGCAGTCCATGTGGTATCTGGAATAAATTCAACTAATTCCCACACGGGTGTTTCAAATGTTGTAGGGGATGTGCTGCTCTCTCCACCCTGCCAGCTCTCCAGGCATGGCACCCAGGGGGGAGTGGGTACGTAGTGCAGGAGAATGAGAGTGAGGGGTGAAGAAGAGACTGAGGTAGCCGCCCTCTCAGAGGAGAGTGATGGGGAACAGATCTGTTGGAAATTAGCCATCATTAATTTTGCTGCTTATGATAAAACTCATTTCATATAGCAGCAGTAAAGATGATAAACAGCTGAAATAAAGCAGAAAAACTTTTTTAGTACTCTCTTAACCTACAGACTGGTAGAGAGGCTGTGCATGGTATTTGAAAATATTACTAATTTTTTAACTTAAAGTGGTGTTTTTTAACAACTAAAAATGATACCTGCATTCCTTGATATCCTGATGAAAATTGCTTATGCGATATGCTATTACAGCAAGGGTAAAGCAAAAAGGGGAAAAAAAAACCCCACCCCGAACCATTCCAAAGTAGCTGAAGATCTCAAAAGATGATCACTGAGCTCTTTAGTTAATGTTTTCTATAGTATTTTTCTTACATAATTTATTTTTTCCATTTATTGTGGCTGCTTAGAGTCATGATGGTGATGCAAATGCCTGAAGCAAAATCTGTGCACTGAAAGTAGGGTTGAACTTAGGAAGTGCTTAATATAAAGAATATTTGCAGTTTGAGCCTTGTGATGATGCCATAGTGTGGATGTGAAAATAAGTCTGTTAAAATAAGTTGTTCCTTGAAAAAAATAAACTGATTGACTTTACTTGTGTTACCAATTTAATGAAAGGAGAATGCTGTTGGATATTTCCCCTTAAAATTTTTACTGTACCTTCAGATAGATGGTCAAAGTAGGGTAAATCCTGTTATTTTAATACCATTTTGTGTTTTAACTGTCTTCTTCTGTTACTATTTGAAAATATATGTATGTACTTAATTATAAAAAAATGCAATAACGGTTCTCCATAATAAACTCATTATTGAAATTTAGTCAAACAGTATTAATAATTTAGTGGGGAATTATTTGGAATTAAGTTTTGAGGAATATAAAAATTGTTCTTTTCTTGCAATTTAAAACAGTAAAACCTGATACTCAGTCACTTAACTCTTGCTGACTGCAGTGCCTTTCTGTAGGCTTTAGTTTTGATGTCCTAGTCAGTCAGAAAGGATATAATGTTTCTTTAAAAACGTTGTTTACATGAAACAGTGAAGAGGAATCAATCAGAAATTATACGCCTTTGTGCACTGGTGCAATGTACTGTAGGATAAGTGAAGGGAAGCTTGATTCTTAAGATGTTGCAGTAATAAGAATGAAATAAAGTAAACTCGATACTTACTTTTCATGGTAGAAATGGAATTCAGCATTCTGGGGGGAGGTGGGAAAGGTTACCCTGTGTGTTTGGGTTTTGACAGGTGGTTCTTAGCACTGAGTTACTGCAGAGTTAACATTCATTCACTTACAAAGCAAGACAAGAAATGCAAGGCAACTTTAAAGCTTTTTACTGAAAATGCATGTTTATTTAAATACCTTTTTCAGTCATTCTATGTTGGCATGTGTCACTATTTCTGAAAAACTTCCTATCCATCTCTTCTCTAACGCTGCCGCTTCTGCTATTGCCAGTAAAATTCCAGTGGCATGAAAAGAAGTACTATTTTTGCCTGTGAAGTCAGTAAATGAAGGTCCAGGAGTTCCATTTGTGAGCTGTTAGTGACATTTTTTCTTAGAAAATGTATGTAGAATATGAAAGTAGGCATAACCCTGCAGCCTAAGGGAAATTGCAGAATCTGGAAATAAGGTATCAGCCTTGTCCCAGTTGGAACTGGTAGTCTAGACTGCTGTAAAATCATGAGAATTTTGCTTTAGGAAATGGGAGGGTTCACCAAGTACTAAAACTGTATCTTTGTAGAATATATACGCATTGGTACAACTGGAAGTAGGTCAGTAGAAAGCCTAATAAGTTGTTAAAAAAATCTCTTTGAACTGGGAGTGAAAACCAAGTTAAAGGCTACATTTCTAAACCTCAGCTGGGAAAGCAGGGGCGGCGTGTAATATTTTTCCAAAGTTATGCTCTTTCAGTCCTTGCCTTTGTTTCCCTTTAAAGGTTAAAACACCTTCAGTCAGATTACAAACTAAAAAGGCTGCCATTTAATTTTGTTTCATTTTGACATCTTTGCCTGTTGTTCTTAGTTTAGGTTCTTGCGTGAATTGGAGCATTCTGACTGAGTTGGATTTCTTATGTACGTTAAAGCATACTCATCCTAGAGTTGCAGCTCTGTGCACTGCTCCATTTCTGATGCTAACGTTGGTTTCTGATACCCATATACATCTGTGAGGATGGAGTTCTCCACTACGTTTTTTCTGGCGGTGGAGCTGGTTTGAGAGACATCTTCAGGGACTCTGTTACACTGGCTCTGCCTCCTGAGAAATTGTACTGTGGAGCTGCGCCCTAATTCACACTGTCTTGAGACTCTCAGAGTCACTCCGACTTCAGTCTGTATGTGGGCTGTGATGAGTTTAAGTTTCTGTATACTATCTGATTTAACGCCTGTCAACACTTTGGTTAAAAGCCTGGCATCATGCAACATCCCCATAAAATTAATTTTAAAATCAGCTAATCACCTCGAAATTTTATAAATGAGGAAAATATTAATTGCTAGCATTTTTAGAGAATTTCTCAAGGGTTTTCCCCCTGCTTTTCATCATCTTTATCAATCTTCTGCTCGAAAACAAAACTATGGACAAACATAATTTCATTGGGAAGGTGAAAAGCTGGAGGGGTAAGTAATGACAAGTTAGTTCTGCAGAGTATTGCAAGTCAGCTTGGTAATCTGAGCTGACCTGCATAGCGGGTATTTTAACATAGTCAAAAGCAAGTCAATTTATCTAAAAATAAAAAAACACAGGTCCTCTTTACAGAGTGCCAAAATTGTGTTTTGGAAGCTTGTCATCCTGACACTGTTGAGTACTCTTAAGTTGACGCTGCTACTGAAGGAAACAGTTACTCATCTTCACCATTGCTGCCATTGCTGTTCAGAGAGAATAACAATTCAAAGTCATTTGCCTTAATTGAGTCAGCAGCACTCTCAAAGTCGTAGAAACAAATCAAGTTTGGGAAGAGTAAGCGGAGAAAAGTGAAAAATAGAGGCACATAGTGAGTGTAGGCAAGGAGGGGGAAACTAGTATAGTTGGAAAGGATGGAGATACCAGATCAGTAGCTGGAGGGTTGCCCTCAGTCGAACGCTGGTGTGTTTCGCCGTACTGGAACGTGTGGAAGCACAAATACCAAAGCCAGCCCTTTGAGCCAGTGAAGTACTCTTGCTTGCTTGTGGGCCATCCTTTTCCGCACACCAGCCCAGGTGTGTCTGTGGCCTGCAGGATGCTGCATTGTGGAAGTGATCCTATTCAAAAACACATATTTTCTTCCAGGTTGGTTTTCATTTGGATCAATGTGGCTTGTGCAGTCGCCTACAACCCCCCTCCTTGTGCTGGCACAAGCTGTATGACAATCTCGGGGTGGGAGACCTGTTACTTCATGACAGCTTAATTTGGAACACACTGCTCTGCTCATTGGGTTTGACCTTATTAAATCAACTTAAAGATTCATTAAACTGCCCTCTAAGATTTGGCTGAAGCAGTCCCACCCTCCCCTGTTTGTTTTTACAGCCATGTAGTGAGCTGGTTCAAGAAGCATATCTATCTGAAAAGTAACCTGGCCAGAAAAAGGGATTTTTCAGTAATGTCACTCATCAGTAGCGTGTGTGCTGGAGTTATGGTGGGACAGGTCTGACAGATTTGGGTTGACTCATGCTGCCGTAGAACTGCACCCTAAGCAATGCTACAAATATCCCCCACCCCCCCAAAGTGTGAGGCAGTATCTGTATACAAAATGAAGCGTGTCCCTTGTTTTGGAGAGCTGCAAATGTAAGTGCAGTGAATGATGCGCTACCCTTCCGCATCTGAAAAAGAAACTGAGATACAGAGGAGAATGGTCTCTGGTTAGAAACAATTGAAATCCGTGCTGCAATTATACGCAAACGTGGGGATTGTGCTGGTGCCAGTACTTTTGAACTGACGTGAATGTTGTAGAATCCACAATGAATTTTCTAATGTTTTAGCTGACTGGCTGCTGTAATAGATCATACCATTCATCTTAATACATGATTGCTTTCAAAATAAATTGATTTTATATTGGAATTCAGAATTGAATTGTGGTGATATTTGGTGTACTTAGATACACATCTCCTCTACGAATGTTTGGTTTCCTCTTTTTTTCCCCTAATTGTCTTTCTCATTTGTACAAAAGAAAGAATTTGAGGTTTCAGTGTTTTTCAGGCCTCCCTAAGCCTAATGGCTCACAGTTCCGTACCAGTATTATGATTATGAGATGTGGTCTTTGATATTTAGACTGGTCTTTTCCTGTTCTGCAGTACAAACTACTGAGTCTGTGCTGTGACTTGAACTAGAGTAGGCGGTACAGGCCAGTGCTTGCAAACAGATTTGTCTTCATGCCAGCTCTCATTCTTATTCCCCCCCCCAACGCCTGCTGTGGTTGATTGTTCTTTAAACAAAGACTTGCGCTAACTTACAGGATGTATATCTGTCTGTAGGGGAATATGTGTGTGCGTACATACACATATACAGAAACGAATTTTTTATTTCCAGATAATCACACATTCAAAAAAAATTGTACTACACGGCAGATAGACACTATAAATAGCTTTCTCCCCCCCAAGCATGAACTGATAAATTGCAAGTAGTAGAATCTTTTTTTGTGTCATCCCAAAGCCAGCATTATTAACACTCCACAGGGCTCACAGCAGAGACAGACCATGAGTTTACTGTTGCACATGAAGCTCTTCCAGAATTATTCATAGAAAGTGAAACCCCTTTAATTGTTACTCATTTAACTCATATTTCTTACACTTCAGAGCCTGCGAATTGTGCAGAATATATTATTAAGGACTCCTTGATAGGCCAAAAATCCGACTGCTGTTGAAAAATGTTTGAACAAACTTTTGTTTATTCTGTGAAGAGACAGTGTTTACAAGGAGCTTGCACTTTTGTGGTGGTGTGTGCATTGAAATTCTGTAGTTGCCGAACTTCAGCCAACCTTAGAACTGAATTTCACGATTTTTCTAGTAGTATTTTGTATATGGAAACTTGTATGAAAATAGCTGCATGGGAATGTTGCCAGAAACTGTTGGATGAAGTTGTACGAATAATTTCGATTATACAAATCCTAACTTTGAAATAATTTGATTTCATCTTGTGCTACTGAGTGGGTTTGTGGCTTGCTGGTTTTAGTTGTTTCATTTTGTATTACTATTAAAGCAAATCTGTATTTATAATCTTGAATTCAGAAAGCTTCAAAATAATGCTTAAGAAATGAATGTGTGGATAGGCTTTGCATATATTCACCAGTCAGTAGTATATTGGGATTCCTGGGGTTCAGTCTTTATGTTTGTAAATAAATTCTGGAGACCATAAGTGAATCTTGATTCAAAATCTCTAATTACCTTTCAAGTCTGATGGTATGTGAAACAAATTTGTGAGTAACTGATACAATTTATGACCAATGGATCGAATGTTCAGAGTCTTGACCAACACAAAGAAATTAGAATACATTGATTCTAGATAATAATCATGTTGCAAAGGGAAGCCAGATGAAGGCTAATTTCAATTTTACTATAAATTTACTTTGTGCTGTCTTAATTCAGACCAGAATGCATGCAAAACTTTCATATTGAAAGTAAAGGGAGAGAGATGTTCTGGTTTTCCTGGGCTTCTCTGAGACTGCTGACTAGGAGATACTGCTTTCTCACCCAAGAGAAGTGATAAGCATACAGGATACAAAATACTTAAGTTGGAAGAATATATTAAGTGATGGAAAACTACTTTTCTACCACTTGGCTTCTCAATACCTGACTCTCACAAGAATCCACTGTCTTCTGAAGTCCTCTTTGACATCTGAATGCAGCTGCTAAGCAAATTCAAAACAGATGTTGTAAACAGAGTGTCAACCATATGCAGGTGGCCTCTATGTGATTTGTATGTTACCCTGTGATTTGTCCACTACCAAGGTAACCCCGTGTGTGAGCAGTCAGAGCTCTGGCAAAAGTTAAAGCTGAGCAAGGTAGTGGTTTCAAGCGGGCAGCAGGAAGCATTTTCTCCATGCTTCATTTTCCTTTGCTGGATGTTCCCCTTTAGTACTTACTTCTTTTTGGTCCTTAGTACACAGCTGTGAGGAAACTGCCAATAGTAGTATCTGGGAGTAACACCTTCTGGCTCTCTACTTGACTAAGAATTTCACCCCTATCCAGATGACGGTTATTTACTTTACTCGCAACATCTGGAATAGAATTCTGTGATTAATCTTGTCATGAATGTATCAGTATTTTGGGACTACCTAATACAAATACTGAAGTATTTTCCTCAATATATGTTACCTGGGCAGCAATTCCTTGTTGTCTCCTCCTACACCAATTTCCCATAAAATGTGTAGTCAAATATTAGATCTCAGCCCTTTTCTTTAAGGTTCTAAATGGCTTCATCTTAATGCCTGAATATTAGGCCCTAAAGATTACTGTTGACAGCTTTTGTTTCCTGATCATAAATCTTAGCCAGCAGCATTTTTAGGATGTTCAATGAACTCCTGCAGCTATTGAAGGCTGTTGCAAGTCTCCACAGTCTCTAGGCCAAAGTGCACTTCTGAACTCTTCCTTTCTTGCTATGGAGATGCACTGCAGAATGTTTTGATTTCAAATTTAAAAAAACCCAAAACCAACAACCAACAGCAACAACAAAACAACCAACAACAACACAAATTCAGCCAGAATAAAATATTGTACTGTTACATTTTTTGTTTTAGGGTGGAAAGGTGAGAAAACGAACATAGCAAGATACGTTCCACAGGGTTTTTTTTTTTGTAAACCATTTCGGTATGCTACTGACTTGCATGCTATGATCATGAGGGTGATTTAAAAAACAAGTAAAAATATAAAAACCAAACCAAAACACTCGCACACAAAACCCAGGAAAACAACCTACAGAACATGAATAAAACTTGAGTTTCATCCTGTTTTGGCTTTTGAAGAGTAAAAGCAGTGGAACTTCATGTATTTTAAGTCTTGTATATGCAAGCTTAAGGCAAACATAAGGAATTTATGTGGGGTCAGGACCTGAAGGCAGTGACTATGCAGTCTAGAATGTTTTTAGATAAGAAAAGTTAAATTTTGTGCTTACGTAATGTCTCATGTATGCTTAAGAAAGATCAAGTGGTTTATTTTGACAGTCACCTGGGTAGCTAGTTGTCATCCTCCTGCAGAGTTTGTATGAGAGATACGTGTTGTGTCCTTTTGCAGGTATGCTTCCCCTCCTTTTTTCAGTTTTCCCAGTCATTTTTTATAATTTTTTTTTTATGTTTTAGCTGCTTTTTAAATCTCCAGCACATGCAAGTGGACTACTGTTTGGAGGTCACTGCAGCTGAACAAGTGAAGTTGAGTCTCTGTTCAGTTTTTGAGTCAGAGAAACAAAAACAAAGATGATTTTTAAACAACAAGGCGTTATTTTTGCTTGTGGCTTCCGGCCACTTCAATCCAGTAGTCTTGATGAAGTGTGCACTTTGTTACATGTTCTGGGCAATCATAATTTTTTAGGCCGAGGCTTGCTGCCTTCTCTGTAAGCTTCTTGGATTTCTCTTTGGCACTGTCTCTTTGTCACAGATGCAGACATTTGTGAAATGACCAAATCCTCTGCCAATGGGTACCAAATTTATGTTCATGCTTGGGGTACAGGTTAGTATTGTTTCAGGTGTCTAGTCTTATAAAGGGAATCAGCCACATCTTCCAGCTATTTCAAGTGAAGGCAAAAGTTACTCGCTGCTGCAGTGTCTTGAGGCAGTGGTCGTGTTGTATTGGTAGAATTTATTGAATAAATAACTGCACTATGAGACTCTTAGAAACTGTA
Source organism: Burhinus bistriatus (assembly GCA_013397275.1). Taxonomy (NCBI): domain Eukaryota; kingdom Metazoa; phylum Chordata; class Aves; order Charadriiformes; family Burhinidae; genus Burhinus; species Burhinus bistriatus. The sequence goes on from VYXH01005902.1 coordinate 263,294, forward strand.
TAATTTAGTGAGTAACAAAATACTTTATTTCTAATAAAGTATTAAAATAGGTGTTAAAGTAATTTTAGGGGCTTAACCTCAAGAAGTGGATTGACTCTTACATTGATTTGTACTTTTGGGATTGAAATTTCTCAAATTTTGTCATGGAGAGGGTAAGTGATTTTCTGGATGAACATGACAAAGCGTTGTGCAAATACAGAGCTACTTTGCCTCAAGCGCTTTTTATAAGTATGTTGGGCCTTTAAAAATTTTCTGTGATTCCTGTTTCAGGCATTCTTTGTGAGAATGTGGTTGGCAGCTACTTAAATGATACTTAGTACTTGCAGGTTGCTGATTTCAGCAGCGTAGTTTAGTGAAATGTTATTTTAAGCTAAACTCAGCATGGTTAATTCTGAGACTGAACTTAAATAGTGTAATTAAATATATAAATTAAATATTTTAAATATCGAAATAGTGTATTTTTTAATAAACATTTTATACAATGATTTTTCAACCTTTAACTTTGAGAAGTCTGCCTGATTTGAGTTCTTCCTTGCGTAGTTATGTGATCTTTTTTCAGAAAATCCTGTATTTTTTCGTAGATAAATAAATTGTTATACTAATTTGAGAGCTTCAAAAGATAGCAGAATTGAATGTAGAGGCTAAAATGGGAAAACGCTGCACAATGCAGGTGATGTGAGTAGACTCACCAAGAATGGTCTGGGGAATCTGTCTAACGGTGGGTGCCTGATGTCTGTAGTTGGGGAACAGTCATACCATGAAGTTCTCATCTGAAGTCTGTTTTTAGCAAAGAAAGGAAATTGCAGTGCTCTATATGTTTTTTTGGACATTGGTGTTCTTTGCATATTTCACTAAGAAAGTTGTAGTATAAGACCACTCCTTGGAACTATTTAAAAAAAGTCAGACAGGTTTTGAAAACATTAAAAAATAATATCCTTGCAATAACACTTTACATCTGATATATTGCCCTCTTATCTTAGCAAAATCAGTAGCTATAAAACTGTGTGATTACATATGAGGAATGTTGAGGGACAGGTACAGGAGTTACCAGCATTATCTAGCTATCTAGCAAAATAGCTAGCAAAAATTTGATGGAACTGATAGGCAAAATAGTTGCAGAACTCTTGTGTAGGAAATCAGAGTTACTTAAAGCTCTCAAAATATTAGAGGAGAATTCCCAGACAAGACCTTATTAGCCTGAAATTAACATAACTGCAGAAAATGAACTAAACCACCACAACTCTGGGAGGTGACATATCCTCTAAAATAATATTGCTAATCCAGAAAGGTATAATAGAGCTCTGTAAAAGGAGTCATTTGATTTTGATTCTTTAATGAGGCAAAAAAAAGGTCTTGGTTTTGGAAATAGAATACATATTTTAGATAGGGGGGGTAATTTTCAATCAGTTCAACGTAGCTATATGGCTTGAAAATGCTTGAAATGTTTAGCAAAGTTAGAATCAAGTGAAAACATAGTCATGGGACTGGTAATTGGGTGTGAACATCAAGATCCAACAAATAAAGAGAGATATAAGATAGAAACATGAACGGGAAAAAAACCTCTGTTTTAATCTATCTTCCTTTCTTTTCCTCAGTCTCCTGCCTTTGCTTTTTCCTTTTTCCTTTTTCCTTTTTCTTTGGACATACAAATTCACCTCACTCCTATACATTCTTGTGTAAAATACTCTATCATAAAATGAACAGTAAAATCATTAACAACATTTTAAATACTGTCATCTAAAGTCCTAAAAAATGCTTTCTGTAAATAATATATTCAATTTGAAATATTTCCACGTTTCATATTGGCAATTATGATGGCATATTACAAGTTGAATTTATTGAAGACTTTTCATATTATTCTTTGCTACCTACATTATAATAAAATACATAGGCTTGTCATACTCATTTTCCAGGCTTAATTATCAGAAACTGAATATCCTACCTATAATCATTAGGTCTTTAGTGTCATCCCGTTGCTGAGCACTGTGGATTTGACTTACATATCTATGTCTGCAATATTGGTGCTTTTCGTTTTTCCTTTAGTTTCCCACTCCATTTTAAAGAAAATTTTAAAAAGGGAAAATTTTAAATTTTTTTTTTTTATTAACATATATCAAAAATCAGTCTTTATTACTAGGAATACTTGTCATTATTCAGAGTAAAATATTTTAAACTTATTAAATGAATTCTACAAATACAATGCACTAATTAGATGTAATTTTCTTCCTCCTTATTAAAGAATTAAATAAGACTTGTAGCCAGGAAACCACTCCAGATATATTTCAGGTCCAATTTTTCAGACATCAGTTTTTTCCTGTGCTTTAAAAATTTCCAGAAACTTTGTTTTTAATGAAGCTACTTAAAAATAAAATGAAACCACCAGCCACACACTGAGTAAGCAAATTTCTGCATTTTGCCTTCAGTCCATTCTGTAGCGCCCTATTTTTGAGATTGGTAGCTGCCAAAAAAGAAAGCGCCCTTTTTTTTTTTTTTTTTTGGGGGTGTGTATGTTAATAATATAGATAATAGTGCTCAACAGGTAGCAAAATTTTCTGGTAAGATAGTGTTTTATGAGAGAAAGCTAATTTGTCTGAATAGAAATGCTTTGCAGAAGTGTATCTGATTTGATCGGTGCAGTAGCTGGTACACCAGCAGCTGCTGGCTGAAGTTTGCTGCAGTGAGATGAACAGGAATGTCCATGTCAGCCAGGGCCTTCTGGGGAGCAGGTTCTGGTTTGATTTGCCATAGGTTAGGGGTTTGTTGTTGTTGTTGCTGGTTGGTAGTATTAGTTTTGATTGTGAAATATCAAAACTTTTTACAGTTTACAATTCTGATTTTTGTCCAGCCTTTCACATGGAAATAGGAACTCGCGTCTTCTGCGTTCTAGATAATCATTGTTAATACAACAGTCTTGTATTAAGGCTCCAGTAGATGACAGGTGCACAGACAAAATTCTTCAATGCAGTTTTATCATTAGATACGGGTTCGTGCTAGGGTTTCACATGATTTGCCTCCTAATGTTCAGTCCTAAGGCGCAGTGCAATCTGGCTCCTAAAGAAACCAGAAGATGAATGCCATGGCTGAAGAGTATTTTGTTCTTCACCTTGATACCTGCTTGTGAGTATGATGGTATTATGTGTAATTGCCAGTCATTGAACGAGTTCCATGAAAGAAAATGTAATTTCTTTCTTCTCTTACTGTCGCAGACTGTGCAAACAGAGCTAAAGATCGAGGTACAAATATTTTGAATAATATTCTGCTTCAGTAGGTATAGCAAGTTTTCAACTCGCCACAATTTACAAGATTGCTGAAATAGGAAAAGTGTATTTTCTTAGGAAAAAAAAAAAATCCCTTTTTTTGGTCTCATTTATTGGTTGTGTTGGAACACAAGCAGGAAAGGGAGCATGATGTGCTTTATATATCCCCCCAGCTTCTGGATGACTAAGACTGTACGATGTACCATGGGATGCACCTGCACCATAGAATAGGCACGGATATAGTCTTTAAAACACCAGTATTGCTGGAAGCATAGCCATCTAGTTGTGTTTTAATGTGAAACTCTAATACCTGATTTTGTTGTGAGAATTGAGCCTAAATATTCACTTCAATATGAATCCTTACAGTCAGTTCACAGTAGAAATGAAAATGCCATTGTTGTTCTTGTCCAGCACCACCTTCTCTATGGAGGAGGAAATGAATTCTCATACAGCAGTGAGCTGGTTATAAAGAATCCTCTCTCTCACATCTGGAGGCTATTATCAAAGTACTTGGGAACCTTCGTATGGAAATAGAAACTCCTTTACTGTGGGGATTACGCTTTTAAGAATTTTTCAGTTTTGCCCCAGCCATATATAACACTTGCTAGTATACCTAGGGGAGACGGACTATTTAATGAAATACTTCTAACTGATGGTGTCTTGAATTATCATTGGAATGTTTAAAGAATAGGCTCTTTTTAGTCCCTGTGCAAATACTCTTTTGTGTATATGTGGAAGCAAAGTTTCTGAGAACTTAGACGACTTTCAGTGTTTTAGTTTATGAACCTTCTTTAGAGTACTTAAACAATTGTTAGACTTTGGCAGGAAAATTGGAAAGAATCTTGTTACAAATCTTTCCAGTAATAAAGACTAGATACTGCTGAAGGCTGAATTGCTTTAAAAAAATAAAATAAAAATTGGTGCTGTGGCACCATGCTCAAATTATGGATGTGTAAGAGGTGATGAGTAGCATGAATATGAAGAGATAATGTGCTGATAAATACGTGCACTGTCTCTTACATCTGATTAGTTGAGAAGAAATATACATACGTTGTTAAAACATATGATTTGATCCACAGTATTACAGCTTGTGTCATAGAAAATTGGGTGAAAGTTTAAAGCTAGGATAACAGAATAGTTAAAAGGTTTTCAATATGGCAAGTCCAAACTAACAATAGTTCTCAAAGTTTCTTACATTAAAATTACTTTAAAAGGTCTTGGGTTGAGTGGCCAAGTATTGTCATGCTTCAAAAGCGGACTGTAAACAAAAAGTAGATTTAAAGAAGTAATTCTTGTTAATGACGAACCATACAGTGAACTAAGGTTAGATAGGACGCTGCACACTTGAAAACCTTGAAGCTGTTTGGGAAAGAGGAAACATGATGAGATGGATTGGTTGGTTGATCACAAACTAGGAGAATTTCACAGAATTACTATTAAGTCAAATAATTTAAGTGAATGGGGTGAGTCTCATGGAAGCTTTTAGGCTTACTGTCAATAGAAGCAAGGTGAGGAATAGTGAGAGAAAACAAAACTATTTGCTGACTTTATGAAGTTGTAAAGGACTAAGTCAGTGAAGACTGATGTATCAGTCTAGGCCACTCAGTGAAATCTTTCACTGAACAGCTTCTGTCAAAAGATCTAATAGGATTTAATGCTAGGTGAGGAGCCAAATGGCAAATGCGATGGTTATTATACTTCCCTCATATAAATTAGGCATGTGTGCTCATTTGATTACTGTGTGAATGTGCTCTGTGCAGTGCTGCAGTTCTAGTGAACCTTTGCCTTCAAAGATATGAGATGAGGATGTGATGAGAATAATCAGAACCTGGAAGGCAAAGTAAAAGAGATACTCTAGAAGGGTAAATGAGGAACCTCTGCTGTCTCAGGTCGTGATACAAAACTAGGAAATATATCATTAAATTAAAATGAATAAATGAATTGATACATTGGATACAAGTTTTGAAAATTACTGTAACAACGTGTTTCTGAGACCTTGAATTTAAAATGATTGGTGATCACATCTTACGCTTATGCCAGTTTCTAATGAATAGAAGTAAAAGTCAATTTTCTGGGGGACTAGTAGGATTTGGATATAGCTGCCCTTTTTTAGGCTTCATATGCTTGCCACTATTCACGTTAAGAATTTGCGTTTCTATTAGATTGTTAAAAGTTTATGTACCAGAAGGCTAAATTCTTCTTTTTTCCCTGGTCTGGTCCATTGGATTCTATCTACCTTCCCTTCTACTGGTTCTGGAACATATCAGATCTGTCCATGATCTAACTATGCCTGTCAGAAAACTCTCTGGGACTTTTTCTGAGGAGGTTTTCAGCCAGACTGGTCAGTTAAGTTGACTCATGGAGTTCAACAAGTGTTGGGGCCAGTGCAAAATATGTGGTGGCACTACGTGGCCAGAAGCAGGACAGGGTGAGTAATGGGAAAGGGAGAAGGAGATGGTGGCAGTGAGTGGTTAAACTGGATCTCCATGTCATGTGGAACCAAAGCCACAACTACTGGGAGAGGGCTTTGAACTATGTACCACTGTGACTCCTGGTTGGCAAACAGGTCTGAATTTCTGTCTGTGCTTCTTTTTCCTTCGGTATTTCTTACCCTGTCGGCGTGTACGGAACTGTAAGAAAGATAGTACTCCAGCCAGTCAGTTACAAGGGAAATTCTGTTAAATTCCTGGTCATTAAAGCTGATTATAATCTACTTACTCCTTAATGACAAATTTTAAGGTCTTCAGAACAAACAAAAGCACAGCCTGCTTTGATGGGAGTGGATTTTTTGCTGTTTGTTCCTTTTTTTTTTTAAATTTATTTTAACAGCTTAAAATAGTCCCCATTTCAAAAGAGAGGAGAGATGAGAAACATCTCATATTGTGACAACAGTGGATATAAATTAACTTACAGAACATTCTTCCATGAAGCATAGTGGTACCTGCTTAAAGAAAAAAAAAAAATAGACTTGGCTTTAAAGTATCATTTGGCTTGGAGGAAAAAGCACCTCACAATTACATATAGTAGTGAAGGAATGGGGGTTGTATAAAAATGGTTTTGAATCTTCCAATCTTACTACAATATAAATTTAAAGACGATGATACCATCTAAAAGACTTGGTTCTGAATAAGAGGTTCTATTTTGTCAAAGTTGAGTGATAAGGACAGGCATGTAGTATTTTCTTTGCATGTCGTGAATCCGATTTTTCCCATGGGCTTGTTCACGGCCAAAGAGTATAAGATTTATCACGTGAAGTGATAACAGTAGTAGGATTATCTTCTGCTAGGCAGGAAGGACACCATTGTACTTCCTTTTGTGCTGTTGTAATCTTGGGAAGTGTACTTTTTTGCAGCCTTTCCTTGCAGCAGCCCATACAAGTTACTGTAATCAAGATGTCAACGTTACATGACTGATTTTGCAGGGCAAAATATTCCACCACTATTTAAACAGCATGATCTAATTTGTGCTGTGAAAGACATTTTATATTAAGGCGTCTGATTTTTCTCATTTTATTTGTCTTTCCCCCCCATCTGTTGTGTTTATGTGAGGAATCTTCTAGATGTGTAGCAGAACTGGAATTCTGCTGTGTGTTAATTACGGAGATACAACGTGGGTAATTGTACAACCTCTCTCCCAAATTGGTAACAATACTCGTTTTGATTATGATGCTGTGTATGTGTGATGTTTATATTCATTATGTAGTTACTTAAAAATGCATATATCAAGAAAGCTACTTCAAATAATCCATGAACTGCTCAGTATACTGTTTGTATTATAAGTAGTAGTCAGTCTCTCTGCCTTTTTCATATGTCAGATTAATTTAACATCTGGGCTCCTGGAAAAAATATTCTCCAAGTTGCTCCATATAAGTAAAATAATACAGAATATGCTGTTTTACCAGTGTGAAGATAGTGGTAAATTATAAGTCTGAGACTTCTTTGCTTGTGTCTGGCAGTTGGTCAAACCTCCGAAGAAAAGCCCAATGTAGGTTAGTCCCCAGGGGAAGGATAGCCAGTTAAACTGTTTGGCTAGTCAGAGGGGTATTACTTGTACAGGCTACCATTGCTGTTCCTGCATAAGCTTTACACCTCTTACGATACATCTGCAGTCACCTCTAGAAACCCTGGCCATTGGCTTCGCTTGGTGAGCAGGGTATAAAGAAGGAAGCAAATAGTTTTTCCTCCCAAGAGTGTACAATATGCTTTGTATAATCTTTTGTTCAACTTTTTGGTTTTTTTTCTGAGTTATTCAGAGCCAGTTAAGTGTCCTGTCAGAGAGTACAGATTAAAGATAGAATTTGTAGTGGAAATCGGGCAATAAAATTTATTTTTCAGGAGTTACTAACAGTACCAGGAAGGGAATGCTACTTTTTGTTTTACTAATGATAACAGCAAAACTTTGTAAAAATCCATTGACTCCTTTCCAGTTCATTGATTCTATGATTCATATATGCCCCTTGCTTAATTTGTGCATCTACTTCTGTCTAGCTATGACTCTGATAAATGCGGACCCTGAAAAGGAATTGTTTGCCGTGAAGTGAAGCCCTGTGAGAGGATGGTACTCCAGAGCATATGCTTCCATGGTCAGAAAGAAGCCCCAGTTCTCAGGCTGGAGATGCTGCTGACGCTTTACTGCCCACTTCTACTTGCAGTCTCTTTCCAGTGCATAAATGGCACTCCTGTATTTAAAGCATATTAAAAGAGAGACGTTTGGCTCTTGTTTTGGTAGATAAAGCAAGCCACAGTCTCATAATGTCCCCTTACCAGAAAAAGCTTTTGAGACTCCTTTGACAGCCACCCTCTATACCTTTCCCATTTTGAATTCTTTTTTTGAATCAGTGAGGGTAATCAGACCTAAGTGGTGTGTTTCAAATCAGCATTTAGTATTGTTAACATTTCATGAGTTGTATTGCTGTTTTTTCCTTTCCTTGACTGGAAATACTTCTTCTGTCATATCCTGCAATTGCATTTTCATTGTTTTCATGCACATAGCCTGTTGTTGTCTCATAATCTTTTTACAGTTGCTTAATAAAGGTCCATCTTTCTCTTCTCCTGTTGTTTCCAGCTGGTAAGCTCTTAATAGTACAAGTTCTTGGTTTTAAGCACTAAGCATGTGACCATTGAGCAATTACTAATTTTTGGTATTTCTGTTCTTCTCATATAATATCCTGTCCTCTGCTGCCAGTCCCTAACTGTTGTGGTTACACTCCATTCCTACTTCTTGTACCACAGTTGTTTATGGAAATAGCAAATGGGGTCAATTATAACACCATTCTGCACCAATAAATTAATTCAGGTCCAAAAGGTCCTTTCAGTTTAACATTTTAGGAAGGGGCTAAGGAGACAATGTTGGGCTCGGCGTCCACTCTTCCAACGTCCTCAATTTCCACGTGGCTCAGTGCGATGCTGTTCTTGACGCTCAGACAAATTGCCTGTCATGTTCTTCCTTGTCTAGAGAGTTGATTATCTTATCAAAGGAAGTTTATTGGGCTAGCAAAGTAATTCCCTTTTTATTTGTTACCTTGTTTTTCTTAACTTCTGTGTTTGTTTAGCCTTTCCAAATTAGGTTTGTATTATAAAATTCTGTTGATGTCAGCCTGTTGGATGTGTTGGCAGGATCTGCTTTATTGATGATTAGGTTAACAGTTGCTAATTTCTGGCCAGTTGGTGTCCTTGTTCAGGTGTTAGTTTATGTGGCAGTTTTTGTTGTTGATGTTGGTGTTTTTGTTTGCTTTTGGGTTTGGTTTTGTTGGGTTTTTTTGGTTGTTTTTTTTTTAAAGAAAAGCAAACAAAACCTGTGTTGCTAAGTTTTGTGATTTCATTTGCCAGGTATTTAAAGATTCTGAAATAAGAATCATCTGGTCCTCCTGATTTGAATATTTTGACATCTTTTATTTTTATTTCTATCCACACAGTGAGTTCCATTTTTCCATGTTTGTTTGGTGGTTCTGGCTGATAGATAGGACTATATTTGAGGGAGACCAAAACTTCTCATCCTAAATCTCCACCATTTAGAAGTATGTTTTTCCAAATACACGTCTGTGGTTTTTGCTGTGCTTTACAATTAAGTCTTAGTCAAACAACATAATTTATTGTTAATAGTTCATGGCAAGGGTCACCCATAGTACTGCTTAAACCCTCTGAGGAAAAAAAGTAAAAATGCTCTGATGGCAGAGTTGAAAATTGCAACATTTGGATGTACTTTGATTTCACCCTTCTCTTGACCTCTTTCCCTGGGCTGTCCAAGCTCTGGAAGAGTCATCTGGGCTCACATCAATTTGGGGAAGTTTTACTTCCAAATATCTTTTGTATTTAATCTTAATACTGAAGTTAACTTCTAACGTTATTCCCGTAACAGTAGGTGATATCAAATTCTCTCAATTGTTAAATTTCTTCTTTTGATGATTGCAAGGTGAATTTTTAGATACTGAGTATCTTTCCCTGGTCTTTTTCCAAGCCAAGGGTGGTTCCCTGTAACTTCTTTGGAATACTATAAGCAAGCTGTTGTAAGAACAGATGCAACCTGCACACACCTTCCCCATGCTGTGACTAGCTTGGAGGTTTGTGTTTGTCCTGCCAACTGCAGCAAGGCTTTCCTAGATCTGCCTACTTCTTCATCTCTGCAAGAACTGTTCTGAGTCTTTTCTCTGTCTACACCAATTACGCTGTCCTCTCCTTGTGTTTATATAGCTCTTCTCCCTATAATACTGGAATCATCAGGATGTTTCAGCAGTAGCTGAGCTTTCTGATCCAACAAACCAGGCACCTAAATCTACATGGTCAATAAACACAAACCAGGATCTGAAGAGCAAAAGTTAGTATTCCTGACTGAGGCATAGGTCTTGCACAAGAGCCATGTGCAGCTGAGTCATGTGAGGGCAAACTACCATGCTGATTTTACTGTCTTTGAAAAGAGGCCGCATGTAAACTGCATACGAGATGTGTGCAGACTGTGAACAATGCTTTGGCAGCCTCTGGTGTATTCAATGCAGTGCAATTGAAAGGCTGACAGTCTCAGAAGAAGCTGCAGGTAGAGTTCATCTCACCTCATTTCTGGCATCTAGGCACACTGAGCTGCTTTCATAGTCAGCGCAGAGAATTCCAGGGCAGAACTGAGGTGAGGTCTGTATATATCATAGACATCTGTGCTTGAATTCAGTCGTGGTCTGTGCGTTTCTCTTCAATGGGTGAAAGAGCCGCCCAGAGTGACTGGCTTGCACAGGGTATGTTTTTATGCAGTTGGATGAACGCCTCCCTGAAAGCTCTAAATTCTTTAATTTTCAATATGTTCATAATGTTCTAAGAGTGACTTAGCAGTCTTAATTTAACTGTTGTTCTTGCTAGTTTGAATGAAGGCATTTGCATTTCTATACCATCTCCAAAGTTAGAGCATTTCACTTTTACATGCTTGCAGAGCCTGGGAGAGTGAAATCTTGGTCTGATAATTAGAATTTCAAGGTACTATGGAAAAAATGGCAATAATGACTTTTTCTATAATAGTTTTAACACTTTTATTTTTGCAAGGTAACTAAAGTACCAGTATGTGATAACTTAATGGAGATGCATTAAATCAAAACCAATGCAGAATGAATTTAGTCATAAATGTGAATAGCTGTATTTTGTTTACATTTGCTAGCAAGTAGTGTTTAAATTGAGTGCTTAATTGTTTGGAAAAGAATGGATGATGATACATTAATATGTTTAAATAATACTGTTCTGTCTCCTGCTTTTTGCACAGAGGATGGTAGGAATTTTCTGTGGTGGAAGCTACTAAGTCTGTAGGGTTTTACATAAATGCTCTAGCTAGGGTTGTCTCGACTGTACAACACTTCAGTTAGACAATAGTACTGTAATTTGAAAAAGTAGTGAGTTCCTGTTACGGTTTAATCACTTTTTCCTGGAATAAGAACTTCCTTTAGCGTGGTAATAATTAATACCTGACTCTGAAATAACTACTTCATTCTGCTAGAGAAATATTTATGTAATGGTTGAATCAAAACTTTGGGAAATTGAGACTCCTTTTAGACCTAAAATGAAAACTTCAGTACGAAGAGGAATTGGAGTGGGGTTTTGTTTGGTTTGGGCTTTTTTTGCAATTAGAACAAGGTATAGTTAAGGTGGATCAGATCACATCTTGAATGTAATTTACTTTAATAGAGTACCTAGAATATGAATAACTTTAGTAAAGATTTTCTTAACATGCAGATTCTTGGAAAAAATAGTTGTACTAAAATCTGTCTGGCAGTAGCAATTCATGTCTCCTCTCTGCACTTGTATTTTTTCTTCCCTCTGGTTCAATGAAATGTTAACCACAGCCTTGAATTTTTTGGGGCTTATTTGCTTTGTCATATTCCCTCATTGTTGCGTTTATGTTTTATGAGTGGTCTCCAGTTCGGGTTTAAAAAAATTTAAAACTTTAAATTATTTGGATATGTAGAGTTTATTTCAGGTTTTCAGCTTCATTAGCAGAATCTTTTAGTAGATAGATCAGTTTCTAGCTGTCACCATTAATACTGCTATTGCAGCGGTATGGCTAAAAGATTTTAACTATGAAAATTTTTCTGAACCAATTATGAGCAGTTCTTAAGATGTTATAACTTCGTCAGAAAATGTTATCAAAATCTATTAGGCAGCATGCAACTTGCATACTGCTTTTTCCTTTTTGTTTGTTTTTTTTGTTTGTTTGTTTGTTTTGGTTTTTTTTGGTTTTTTGTTTTGTTTTGTTTTTTTTGTGTGTTTTTTTTTTTCCCTTAAATTCCTCTGAGAAAGCCCACTGTTTGTAACAGGAAATGTAACGGAGTTACAGAAAATGTACAAAAAGTGAGAACGGTGACTACAATACAATTTAAGAAAGATTTTTGGGAAGGGCTGGTGTCGTGGTGTGGGCTGGACTGGCCACTGAGNTGGTTTGTTTTGTTTTTTTTGTGTGTTTTTTTTTTTTTCCTTAAATTCCTCTGAGAAAGCCCACTGTTTGTAACAGGAAATGTAACGGAGTTACAGAAAATGTACAAAAAGTGAGAACGGTGACTACAATACAATTTAAGAAAGATTTTTGGGAAGGGCTGGTGTCGTGGTGTGGGCTGGACTGGCCACTGAGGTGAAACAACAGATGCTCTCCCCCACCTCTCTCTCCAAGGAGAGGGGGAAGAGAGAGAAAGAGACTTAGGAGTTTAGAAGGAACTAAACTACTTTAATTAAATATTATTAATAAAATAATAAAAAGGAAATAATGAAATACATACAAAACCAGTATCGAGCTGCCAGGATGACGATCCCGTCACTGTCAGGCACTGGGAAAGTCCCAGACTGGACTCAGCAACAGACGGGAACTGGATTCTGGATCTGGATTCAGGAGCACACAGATCGGGATCAAAGGCAGACAAACAGACAGGGTCCTCCTTGGACGCCAACCATTGAAGGAAGAGGGCTGACCCTTTGATCCCTCAGCTTGTATACTGAGCATGAGGCAGATGGGATGGAATACCCTGTTGGCCAGTTTCGGGTCACCTGTCCTGTCCGCTCCTCCCCGCAGGTGTGACCCCTCTACGCTTTTCCGCTTCTGACCCTCCAGTGGGCAAATAACAAAGTTGGCTGGGCTTGGGTGTTACAGCAAGGATGTTAAGCAGGAGAAGCAGGAGCCTCTCTGCATACCATCAACTATAAACATGGGTCTTATCACTCTGAGAGCGGAAAGTTTCTGCACAATATGCTGGTAATTTCAGCAGTTAGAAGAGGCTTAGCTAAAAAGTAAAATCACTGAACAGAAAATTGGTTCTGTTTTACCTCAAACCAGGACAGCTGGGTAAGTATGCTTAACTTTACATGTTAATATTTCTATTGATTCTGTGTATCCCAAGCAATACCAATCCCAGGTGATTAGAAGTAACTTTTCTTTTTTCAGACCCTAACACAGAGAAGAACTTGCAGTATGCTGCCATTTCGTTTTTTTGTATTACAGATGTATTTGTGAACTATAGTCCTAGACAAAAGACTTTGCATTAAACGCGGTATAAAGATGGGGGGAGGAAGGGAAGGTAGTTCCTGTCTTAGAGGAAATAAGACAAGGGATGGCTGTGGAGGGAAAGATAGGAGTACCCCAGGAAATCATGGAACATTTGTTGATCAGTGTGTTGTACTCGAGGATATGCGGTTCTATTATGAATAAGTGATTTCATCAAACATAAAATAACTTGTACTTCTAAAGACTTAAGTTGCTGTCTTGGTTGTTGCTTGATAACTAATTTTTCAGTTGTGCTATAAGTCAAGAGTAGCAGTCCTGTAACTGGTGAAATTTTGAGCGAGTTGTTGGCTTTCTAGCCAGTGTGAAGAGGCAAGCATATATTGTATTTAATGTCTGGACTTGTTTTTTTTTTTTCTTCTATTTTAACAATTAATCTTATGTGTAGATTAGCAGGCATTTGGAAATAATTCTGTCGTGTCATACCTTAATCAGTGCCAGTAGTTGCTTGGCTATAGACTACTCCCAGGCTGTAGGATTATGGATATAGTTAATTTCATATATTCAAGGAATGTATAGAATCATTTTGTTGAACTGTGATGACAGTCCAACAAAATTATGGATTGTACTTAAATGGAAGTCTTTATTAATTCTCCTTTCCCCTAATTTTATGTGTCCTGCTGCTAGCAAGAAAATTTACATCATGCTTTTAACCATGGTATAGGCCTATATATATATATATGTTAGTTTCATTATTTACATTATACTACATATTTTGTGTACCTCATACGTATTATTAATTATTTGTATTGCTTTGGTATCTAGGATCCTAGATAAAGACCAAGATAATATTCTCTTTTTTGTGCATGCCATAAACAGAACGTCAGGGACTGAAGACTTTATTGTAAAACAAAAGACAACACACAAATACAAGCAGATATGGGACTATAAAGAAACAATGGAGGAAACATGGTTCAGTACCTTAAATAGCAGTTGCAGCTTGTCAATGGCCCAATTACTGCCCAAGTGTTGTTTTGTAACAGAAAAGAAACATCTAGGAGTGTTTTGCAGGGAAATAGAATAAGGTTTTATGGGTATTTGCTGGCAGTTCCTTCTGAATACAAAAGCAAGATAGGAAAATCTGTCCGGCTGGTATGTTTTCAAACAGGCAAGACAGTGCCAAAGACTAGTTTCATTACTTTAATACCAGAATATCCTAACATTTTGTTACCGAATGGGAAAGTCGTGTGAGTTTTCACAACACCATGCTACCTTACCTTGTCTGGTTTTGACATATCAGAGAAGGGATATATGCGAGATTTATGCATATTGTTATATACATATGAGAACCCGGAGAGAGATCTGAATCTAGGAGGGTATTCTGGTTATGAAGCTTACAATACATGTAGGGAGAAGGGAGATTGGACTTATGAGAAAGACCAGAAGATCGCTTGTATAGGTTATACAGTTAGTAGAAAGACTGAAAGGAACTTCAGTGGGACAAGTTCATGTGATACAGATACAGTTTATCTTCAGTCTCCAGAGTAGGATCCACAGATCTTTTAGTCCTTTCTACCTCGTTCTTAAAGCCTTCAGTAATAGTTATCTGAATCCCATGCTGCAAGTCAAGGCCATTATTCTTTGTCCTGCCACCAGCAGAGAGGGTGTGGTGTGGTTTTTTTTGGTTTTGCATCATGTTGGTTTTTGGTTTGGTGGTCATGGTGTGGTTTGTTTTGTGTTTGGTTATTTTTGTTTGTTTGCTTTTTAGGCCATCCTTATTGAAAGAATATGGTAGGTTTTGAAGGCTGTGTTACCTATTTTTTTTAATTCCCATATCTAGGGAGGACAGGTGATGTGTGACACTAACAGGCAGACCTGTACTGTCAATAGAAGGATGGTTTTGTCCTTTCAGCTAATGCTTCAAAACATAGCTTGAGAATATTTTTAGGGAAACAGGCCAATGCAGGTAGAATTTGGATTTTTATAGGCTGTGGCTGTAAAGTTCTATTTCATTCTGTTGTTTGGTTGGTTTTTTTACTCTCTGTTTCTTTCTTGATTTTTGGTTTTGTTATGAACTGCTTCACGAAGGAATGTACTTGTACATTTAGGGAAATTGAGGAGGAGTTTTCAGTAATGTACTGTAGAAAAGGTTGCTGTCAAGCATTTATTTTAATTTATAAGAACTACTGAGATTAAAACAGGGTTCCAAAACTCAGGAAGGAGGTAAAGAGTGTTTTCATGTTGGAAGCAGGAGCATGCTGAATAACAGAGGAACAACCTTAGTATCATTTGAACGACGCAATAACAAAAGAATTGTGGTAAGAGCAAGCAATGTATTTATTAGCTGTCTGAGCTGAATCTCCTTTTGTGTTTTACTGTTAATAGTCCAGAGGCGAATTTGACCCATCAAGATTTATAATTCTGTATTTTCTCTTATATCTCTTTAATGTGTGCGCTATGTATACTGTGTGTGTGATGGGTATACTAAATCCTACTGGGATGCAATATGGCTGTTCTTCACAATTTTAACTCTAAGGATGCTCAGGTGACATGGAGGAATGGGACACAAAGTTCGATTTGACTAAGGTCACACTGAGAATCTGTGGCACACCTCCCGGTTCTGTGCTTACATTCTAGAAGTCATCCTCATCCTTTAACAAATCCTATTCCAAAAGTTAAACCTGCAACTTTCTATTTCTTCAAAGTAAATTTTCACTTTGAATTTTGCCAAATCATTATGTTGAGATGTTTCAGTTAACTGGGGTTGTATAATATTTAAAAATAAACAATTTTGGTGGCATTTCATAGGAATTAGTAGTTCTTAGCTGCACTAGAAGAAACAAGGAAACCACATAGCTGATTTTTTTCGTTATATAGATAAGGCTATAGATGCAGTTTTTAGTACGCAGAAAGAATAAATCTGCAGCGTTAGACATATTTTACATGAGGGATTAAATTCTTATCTGATACCTAGTTCGTTGAAACCAGATAAAAAGATTGTGTGTATGTAAAGTAGTTTTTGAGTTATGTGCCTTGATACAGGCAGAGCATAAGACTGGCCTCTTAGGCTGTTCTCAAGTCTTGGCATACCTCTTAAAGCAGCTGCATTATATATGGCACATACATTAGGCCAGATGGCTTGCAGCCCCTCCATACTGTCCATACTGAGGCAAGTCCTCACTTTGAAGTGGTCTGGGACTGCTTTAAGGAAGAGGTGCTGCTGTCTCCCACCTCACAGCAGTTTCTGTGCTGCACCTCAGGTTAAGACTGGCAAAACAAGCAGAGCTGCAAAGCATTTTTCAGTGTCTTAATTTAAAATACTGAGTTCAATAAGCCTTTAAGAACCAGATTAACAGTTCTCTTTTTCTGATGTTTGTCCTAACAAAAAAATTGTAGTACTGTGATTATGCAGTGGAACACATATTGATAGCATTGCATCCTTTTAGAAATTATTGTTTAGTAAACAGGAATAAAAGCAGAAACTACTCCAATGGTTTTTTTTTTTTCTGTGTTTTTCAGATGGTGGTAAAAACCTTCATGGATATGGACCAGGACTCAGAGGATGAGAAGCAGCAGTATCTCCCATTAGCCTTGCACCTTGCATCTGAATTCTTCCTCAGGAATCCCAATAAAGATGTGCGCCTCCTTGTAGCATGTTGCTTGGCTGATATCTTTCGTATCTATGCTCCTGAAGCTCCATATACTTCCCATGACAAACTTAAGGTAAAAATGCTTTATAAAACAAAGGCTTTCTTCCTACCTCATTCTCTAACCAAGGAAAAAAACACTACCACCACCACCACCCCCCCACCCCCAAAAAAAAACCAACCCAAAGCTAAACAAAAAAACCCAACTGAAAAAAATTTTTTACTCCCGTTTATACTGGTGTTCAGTTTTATTAAATAGATGTTGCTTTAGTTCTGTGAATCACTGTAGTACTTTAAGGGCCAGAGATATGGAAAGGAACAGTAGATAACCAATGTCTATATTGGTGATAACTTCCTGTCAGTGCCTAGAAAAGACAGTTTAATGTTGTAATATCACGAGTTTGTAAATGTGGGTAGATGTCACTACTAAAGGGTTGCATTTTTACTCTCTGCTGAATCAAACTTGTAAACACTTTATCATTTTTTGACAGGACATATTCTTGTTTATTACAAGACAATTAAAAGGCTTGGAGGACACGAAGAGCCCTCAATTTAACAGATACTTTTACTTGTTAGAGGTAACACAATAATTGTAACTTTCAGTAGATGGTATTTGCTCTGTAAGCCTAAGAAATGTAATCAGTCTTTCTCCAGATGTGCCAATGTGCCTGGGAAATTTCTTTTAGTCTGTAAATCGCACCAGACTCGTTAAAGTTCATTGAATTGCTTGTTTTAGCCGTTATAATTCTGTTTGCATTTAATAAGTTCATGCAGCCTATAGTTGAGGAGACGTTAAAATTATTGGTATTTATTAACATTTAGCCTTTGTCTTACAATTCTGTACATTGTTTTTCATATCATGCAGCCTTAAGGTTATATTACCTCATCAAAAGAGAATTTCAAATAGTGATTAAAATGCAAATCTGCTTACATTGATGATGGGAGAAGGAGTATAAGATTTTTGTTTAAAAACATTAGAAAAACCTTCTCTTGACAAGAAATGTAGGTATTTTATCAATGTGCATTTAGAAACAGTATCTTGTTTGTAAACCTTTATTGATATTTAAAACTATTGTTTCATAGCACAAAGAAAAAAGTCTAGAAACATGGACTTACATTAACAATTTTTGTCAATCCCCTTGTATTCGTAAGAAGTCAGATTATTCTTTTTTTTTTTTTTTCTTCCCCTGGATGTATATTGCAAAGCCCCTTTATGTACAGAGCTCTTTATATACAAAGCAGAATCCTTAAAGAGAAAAAATGTAACTAACATTATTATATTTATGTGACTTAATGCGAAGTTGTAATATCCTGAATATCCTATTTTTGTTTTAGAATTTAGCTTGGGTTAAATCTTACAACATCTGCTTTGAGTTGGAAGATTGCAATGAAATTTTTATTCAGCTTTTTAGGACTCTTTTTTCAGTTATCAAGTAAGTTGAATTGCTTTGATTATATTAAATTATCAAAATATCATCAGTTTTGGGGGTAAACAAAATCCTTGGCGTCTACAGATAAATATGTCTGAGTAGAACTATTCCTCCAAACAAGGAGATACAGGGAAAGCAAATGAGTGTGAATTAGACACACGCCCCTCCATATTGTCAGTAAAAGTAGACGTTGTTTTAAAACTTCTTGTCCATGTTAGAAGAGTATACTTTGTTCTCACTCATTTATCTACATTTGTGTTTCCATGGTTGTTATTTTCTTCTTTTTTCTTTTTTTTGTTTTGTTTTGTTTTGTTTTGTTTCACGTCTTAAAGCAAAGCCAGGGTGTTCTACGTTTTTGAAGATTTCTGTAAGGGAGGAAACGCACATAAGATAGTTTTGAGTTTTGAGATGTGGAGAGCATAAGAGACAGTGTTAGACGTTGTTTCTTAACAGTATTGTTAATATTTGTCAGGGTCTGAAAATTTAGTATTGATAATATTCTTTATCATCTTAGTAATAGCCACAACCAGAAGGTACAAATGCATATGCTGGATTTGATGAGTTCTATCATCATGGAAGGCGATGGAGTAACTCAGGAGCTGCTGGACTCCATTTTGATTAACCTCATTCCTGCACACAAGGTCTGCAAAGTAAAATATTATAGTAGTATACCATTATAACAGTAGTTTTTATTGCCTTTTTTTGTTGTTTATCTCTGCACACACTTTAGCCATCACAACTGCTTTTTTTCCCCCAGCCTTGTAACAGCAGATTGAAAATTTCCTTTGGGAATTATTTGGTGCTATTCATTAGCTGTGTCTAGTTTATTGAGTATCAAGAGATTCTGCCTACTTGCCACCTCAGGAACTTTGTACTGAAACAGAAATAAAGTATTTTCAAGCAAATGTAATATGTAATAGGAAAACATTACATCTTAAAGGTTGTGGGTTGTTGGTTGGTTTGGTTTTTGTGTCCACCACTTCTGTGGTGACTTACTCAGCTTGCCAGTCATACTCCCCTCCACCTCCCTAGTTTTTGTGTTCCCCCCCGCCCAGTGTCCTCCCCCTTAAACTTTTCTTTTAGTAAAACCTAATTATTACCTGAAGTATGGTTCCTTTTTTTTTTTTTTTTTTTCCAGTTAATTGGTTGCTTTTAGTACTCCATATTCTTTTAGGAGTTCCGTAATCTTCTTTCTGCCCTTTGCAGAGTTCAGCATCCCTTTAACTCACTAGAAGTGACCCCCCTTCTTCCTAGAGGAGTCTTACGTGAGCCCCTCCTAGCAGATTGCTGCCATCATGCAGGTGTTAGCTGTGCAGGTGGGCTAAGACACTTCAGCAGGATTTTCAGAGACTCCCACTTTACAGTCAGCTTCATGAACTGTCACTGACGCTGTCCTTCTGGTTTCATTGTGTGACTTCTTATCTGGTCACTGGGTCTGCAGTTGAGCTTTTGAAGTACCTTTACAGTAATGGCTAGATAAAGTTGAAAGGGTAAGAAACACAACTCCCTTAGCTGTGAAATCAGGGAAAGTGAGATGTAGGCAGGTGTTGCCTTGCATTGACCAAGAAAATTCCCTTGCTAAAACACTTGTGCTTCTTACTGAAAATTGTATGAAGAACAGTAAGTTTCAATTATGAGCTACAGTAAACGAACTATACTCTTATTACGAAGTATGTGTTTGTGCTTGTTCATTTATTATTTAAAATAATGACAACATTAAGGCAGCTCCATCCATGAATACATAATTAAAGTTAAATTGGCGCATAAAACTAGGGATTATTCCTTTGGTTACCTAAAGAGTGGGAATTCATAGAAATGTATAGCACAGGAGTGACTAAGCCGTGGCCATTTACCTGTGAAACCTCAGCAATGGGCATATAAAAGTATCGGTTGTCTGAGGTTAGTTTGCATTCCTTCTGTTGTGACCATGAGATGGGAATATCATTCTATCAACTCATTTTTCTTGACAGCAACAACATGATGTCTTATTAAAACTACTTACTCATAACAATAGAAAACAGTCCTTTTGAAATATGCTGCTCTTTCTAAGTTGTTTCTAATCAATTATAGGCAGTAGAGATCAGGAGTGGAGATGTATATGTCAGGTGCTGGGTGATGCTATTAACAATGGTGGGCATTGCTCTGAGGATGCAAAGACCTGGTAAACCTTGTACAACTGAGCAGTGTGTTGTGACTGCTTGGTGTAGGCAAAGTAAAAGTGAGTATGATCTTTTAGCATTAACATTGTTAGCTTAATCCTATAATTTTGCCTAATGAAGGAAATTCTCAAGCAAGGCTCTGTTAAAGAGGGAGGTAAACTTGGTGTAAATATTGAGTTGTACTGCATATTTAGTATGTTGACCTTCTAGGCTGGTGGCCACTCCTTAATGGCTCTTGGCCATCATGACTGAGCAAATAATATGCTGTAGTCAGTGCTCTGTATCATACTTTTGTCAGTATTTTGGTCTGTTTCAATTTGTTTGTTTCCTGTAATAACAGAACTTAAACTAGTGCTTTACCATGGTAGTTTAAAAAAAACCAACAGACAAACAACAGAAAGTTCTTTTGTCTGCTCTGCCTAGCAGAGCTTGACTGCGGTAATTATGTTCTCCTTTCATGAACAGAGCTCCTAGGAAATTCTGTGATTGTATTAATCGTTTGTCCTTAGGTATGTAAATCAGAAGCACCATAGCTTGAAAAGCAGAGTTTGAGTTTTTTGTACAGAACATATAATAACAATACTTTTATGTCCGTGCAAAGCACCTGAATACTAGTCGTTCTCTGCTATGACATGATAAAAGTTTCAGTGTGGCTAGACTGTTACACTTAACGGAAGTTCATCTTTCTAAAGGAGCTGAAATACATGTTTTGGATAATGTATTCTATTCGCTTTTGGTTTGGTTTTTTTTTTGTTGTTGTTGGTTTTGGTTTGTTTTTTTTAAACTCTCTTATATTGCGTAAGACAGTACTGCAATAAAAAAAGAGAAATATACCAGTAGCTCGACATCTAAATTATATTTATTTGTATCTCCATTATCAGTAATGTGGCTTTACTGTGCATTGTTCTCTCTGTGCATGCTAATGTGGCTCTCCTCTAGTAAATCCAGGTTTTCGGTAGCAGTATGGTCACATTTTGCTCAGACTACCTATGGTGTCAAACTGTATTTCTTTTCATTAACTTTAAAACCAGTGATATTTTTAATATTTTTCTTCACACTCTTACTATCCAGGTCATTCCTTAAAAACATGTATTTCATGTGTTTAAAATAAGTATTTTCTGTAGGAGATTGGTAGTCCTTTAGTTTAATGCAGACATACCTGCCAACAAGAATTTAATCATGGTCTGATTTGGAGAGAAACTGTTTTGTTTTGAATTTGAGGAGAGTTTATACATATCTGTCTGCCTTCTATAATGAGACATCAGTTTAGTGCTATGGTGACTGAGAAGATACTTGTTTGAGCCTTTGGCCATTTATTTCTCTTTACTATCAGCTGATGAACTGTCTTTCGGTTTGTCATCTCATCAGCTAAAAGAACATGAGGGAGTCATTCTCAGTGCAGACTTGCCAAATACTGTTTTTCCAAGAATCAGTCATCATTAGGCTTTACCTGTATTTTATCTGCAGTCATTTGTAATATTCAGGGCAATTGGCTAATGTACCTTCCTTTTTTCTTTTTTCTTTATTTTTTTTAATTTTCTTTTTCGCCCCTCCCTCCCCCCCCCCAAGCTGCATTAANCCCCCCCCTCCCCCCCCCCAAGCTGCATTAATCCCTAGATGAGATGAGATATTGCATATTGGATTTTGTGCAGATTTAGACAGTCACATTTTTCAGATGTGCAGCTACATTCCTTATCTTGCTCAAGAGTAATAAAAACAACGTTCAGATTTGTTACGTTGCGATCAAATGTTTACTTGGAAAGTTTGCAGCTAACTCTGCCAAAGCGTGGTTGCTTTCTATGGGGTATCTCAGAGCAGAGCGTACAGTACAGTCCATGGAGAAGTCAGTACAGAGTTTTACTCTCTAGACAAGGCTGAACTTTGCTACAGGGTGGACCTTTAATGAGTATTTGAGGGGGACACAAAACCACATTTTAATAGTAAGTTAGACTAGTTCATTTTTCAGTGGCAAAATTTGGTGCATGTTAATTATCAAAGTATGAAGGTGTGTTAATGTTTCTTCAAAATTTTTAATGTGATTGCATGTGAAAACTTTTATAGATAGGAATGCAATGCTAAAGGTAAATGGAGTGACAAAGTCTTAGAAGAATGTTCAGGAAGTGATGGTTTTGGATTAGATTTCTCTTAAGTGTGTGAAAAACTAGTTTTAAGATTTTTCTAAGTCTGTAGTTGTGGAATTAACATAATTGAACTTAGCTTTGAAAATAAATAGATTGGTGGTAAAACATACCTTTCTAAAGTCACAGTCTTTTAAGGTTGGGAGGGAAGAGTAAAGTCATCTGAAATAGTTTCTCTCTTTAAAATTTTATTATTATTATTTCTTTATTTCAGAACCTTAATAAACAAGCATTTGATCTTGCAAAAGTCCTATTGAAAAGGACCGTCCAGACCATTGAACCGTGTATTGCCAATGTATGTAAATTAATTAATCCGTGTTAGCTGCAAGTAACAAGTGTTCTTGTTACTGTCTTGATTTATTGGAGATTTGTTTGTTTGTTTAAAAATATTGTTTATAAAAGTCACATTTTGTAATGCAGTTACAAGAATACCATTTTCCAAATACGATATTACTAGTTTGGTTGCTAAAGAAGTGTGTGAGATGTTTCAAATAAGTGAAGAGGAAATTAATTTTTACCCATCTCAGTCTGAAGTTAAGCCTAAATCTAGACTGTGAAAGTAGGTGACCACCAAAAGATCCGGTTGCAACAAAAAGAGTTATTAGTGCTTCATATGTCCAGCAACCAGACAGCCTCATTTCATACCGAGCTTTAGGATGAAGCATTTCAAACTGCCAGCTCTTTACTAGATTTTTTTTTTTTCCCCATCCTAAATTTGTTTTAACCATAAAGACTAAAAGAATTGAGTTTTTTACAAGGTTTCCTTCTACTATAATTCCTTTTGTTGAACGTCAATGTTGTATGTTCTACCTCTTAAAATAGCCACTACAGTCTTGTGGGGGATGTAGTCTGGTCCATTCTGTTGACTTTCTTTGGTGCTGAAGCCAATAGAATTGTTAAAAGTCAGAGTATTTTAAAAGGGAATTAGGCAAATTCATAAAAGATTAATCAGTAAGTATTTAAAAGCTCAATGACTCTCACAAGTACCACTTTCCAATTCCTCTGGTTTTTTTAAGCTTTTGTAATTAGTCATAGCTGGAAACAGGATAGCGCATAGAGTGACCTTTGAGTTGATTTAATATTATTATTCTTACTTTCTTATTCAAGTGTGTAATAGCTTTGTAGCATTTGCAGTGCTCTAATAATATTAATATAACCCACAATATCTAATAGGAAGTATATCAAGTATATTAAAATTTAACAAACCCAAAAGAAATCATTCATATTTTAGGCTACTTTGTTTTTTCCTGTTAGATCACTAGCAACCTTGATACATTACCATCAAATATAACAAGACATACCATAAAGTCATCAGACATTCTTTAAAATGGATTAAAAGTAGAGAAGCTTCTTTTTCAACATTTGGTGATCTTCAATTTGGATTGGTTTTAAATTAGAAAATTAAAAATAAGATACTAAATTTTTTCTCAACTTCTACTGGATGAATATGCATTTTAAATTAAGAATTCTTTTATTACCTGTTAATTTTGCTGTCGAGATGGTTATTGGTATTTTAAATTATCAAATTACCCTGAATTAATCTATCCTAAAGGAAGTAATAGAACTGAATTATGAAGGATGTCTGATTGTAATTTGCTTGAGCCAAAACTCTAAGGGTGAAATACTTTGTTGTAATGAAAAAAATGTGCATTGAGTACCTTCCATTACAATTAAAATACTAATGATACTATGTTAAAATAATTTTTTAAAAATAGTGTTTGCACTAATGAAGGAAAATCTGCTAAATAATATTGCTTGTATTCTAGTTTTTTAACCAGGTTCTGGTACTGGGAAAGTCTTCAGTAAGTGACTTATCAGAACATGTGTTTGACTTGATACAAGAGCTTTTTGCCATAGATCCTCACTTACTGCTGTCTGTCATGCCACAGCTTGAATTCAAGCTGAAGGTAGGTTACAATGTAGCTTTGGACAAGTAATAAAATTTGTGTGGATATTAAAGGTTCAGAGCTCTAGATTTAATAAGTGTTCTACTGGAGGGATAAAAATTTAATTTTTATCACTTTATTTTAAAAAGAAATGTAATATTAAAGGAGGGACACTGGAAAGTTGTGTCACACAGTTGTGTGCTTTCTATGCTTGCAAACCTGTATTATGCACAGAAAATATATACTCATTATAATGATAATTCATATGATCTAATGCAAAAGTTATATGTACTTAATCTTTGGATTTCACATGAAATTTATAAAGTAATTAGGCTGTGGTTGGCTTATCTCATGAAATGCAGGTGTGTCAGATTCAGTATTGATTTGCAGAATTTTCTTTTGTGAAATAATGTTTTAATACTAGAGGAAGTATTTCCAAATATATTCTCAGATTTGTCATAATCGGCTAGTAAGTCAGCTGACTTCTTTTGAATCCTTGGAAATAGTTAATTTATCCTGATTTGGGGGTTTGGGTTTTTTTTAATTAAAAGGTTTTTGTCTTTCATAAGATTGAACATGGACAAGCGAAATAATTTTATGTGTGTGCATGTACATGTAGGATTGGCAATAACCAAAATTGGTGGCAATAAACAAAAATAAACAAGAAATAGCTTTTTGGTGAAATTACATATATCTTATTAATGCACATCTATTTATTTTATAACATCTTAGTTGGTTTCTTTTTCACACATAAAATAGTCTTAAAGTATGTTTTAAAACAAAAATAAGATCATTCATTGTGGAAATTGTTAGGTATATATGTTATTCAAACTGCTGTGCATGGGTGTTTATTCCTGAAAGAGAAGGAATTTTCAAAGCATGGCCATCTAGTCAATGGCTGTAATATGTTACCTCAATAAGTATTTGTATATTTTTGCTCATATTCATCTAATTAAGGAAACTGAGAATTATCAGAAATTATTTCAAACTCACTTTTTAATCTAACTTACAAAGGCAGAAGGAAAAGGAAGCCAGAAATTATTATTAAGATATTACGGATAATGGTTTACAGTTTGTTTTTCATGTTTTGATTTTTAGAGCAATGATGGAGAAGAACGTTTGGCTGTTGTTCGGCTTCTGGCTAAACTCTTTGGCTCCAAAGATTCTGATCTGGCCACACAAAACCGTCCTCTTTGGCAGTGCTTTCTTGGGCGGTAAGAGAAATGGGGATAAAATTCTGAATTTCTATTCTTTTTGGTTTTGAATTTTCTGATAGTATTGTATTTTTCATTGTGTTTTCAGAGGATTTAACTGTTTGTATTTGAACAAGCTCTTTTGGTAAATCTTTGAAGCAGAGGATTGCATAGTTATATTTTAGAACAAAGAAGCCTGAAGGGCTGCTGCTATATTTCTGTCAGCTATGGGAATATAGGTTAGATAGATAGCACGTTACATACATAGCAGAAATTACACAATAGATATGCCAGCATTGTTTGAAATTTCATACTGTTCAGCTATGTCTGCAACTATATCTGTTTTATTTGGCATTTACCTTTTTGAGTGAAGAAATATTTCCTTTTAAGTAAATATAGAAATTTGTAATTTTTAAAAAAGTGAATGTTTTCAAACACTACATGTTATATGGCGATTTATATTTTTCTAATTTCGTATATATATAGACACGCACACACGTGATTGACAGTGTGTGGATATTTATGTTCAAAAGTCAATGGACAAAATCCATTGGGTCAGCATTTCATCAGCTTATAGTGTATTCATCCTTTAATTTTAGTCCTGACTTAATTTCACAAGAAATAACATAAAAATTTGTATGAGGTACGTTATGGAGATAAATTAAAAACATTTCCATTGTATTTTTTTGCCACATAGAAGTATTCTAATAGTTAATGGAGCATGTTACTACATAGAGAATAATCTTGATTTGCAAGGCTAATTAAAAATTAACATTCATCATTTTCTGTCCCTCTAGGTTCAATGATATCCATGTCCCTGTGAGATTAGAGAGTGTGAAATTCGCCAGTCATTGTTTAATGAACCATCCAGACTTAGCAAAAGACCTCACTGGTGAGATGCTCATACAGAGGTTTAGAAATGAGCAAGGAAGAATGTAATTATTTCTGTACATAGCAGTATAGTTCCAAAATGTATCAAGTCCAATGCTTGATGCTGGATGGAAGAGCTAACTACCGAGTAATTGCTTTCTGCTGAAGAAAAGTGCTAGTTATTAGAAAGAGAGGAGCATGTGACGTTGTGTGGACTTTGCCAGAGTGAGTCTTTAGGAAGCTACCCATTGCAGAATGAGTTTTAAAGTCATTTCAGATGCTAATGAAACTTGGCAAGCCAAAGCAAATAGTGATGCAACATCGTGATTTATTTTGAAGATCAGTGTCTTCCCCAGTACTCTCTTCCACTGAGTTTAGAAAATGCCATTGTGCTGGTCTAAACTATGAAGTTTCTTCCTTCGCTTCAGCATCGTTTTAACTATGAGCAGAATTTCAGGCTTGACTGAAAATATTGTTCTTTTTTGATGCAAGCTAACCTACAGCATTTGTCAGTATTTTTTCAGTTATTATTTACCCTCTTAGCTCTTTGGGAATGAGTCTGTGCTCTTTGTATTTCTTCTCATCCCCCCCGCCTTATTTTCAGTATATTCTAATCAGCACTATTTTACTTCATTGCTTGTTGTGAATGAGGTTATTGTAAAAGCTATTTACTTATATATTCTTCTGATATATAATTGTTTTATATTTAACATAGAAAATGATGGAACAGATGTTTCCTGTAGGCAGTTATATGTTTAATAGATTATACGGTTGATTATGTGTGACTGACATTTAATTGTTTCAGTGTTATTAACAAATCAGAATACGTCATATGTACATAAAAAAGCCAAGCTTTTCACTGTTTCTGATCGTAACAGAATATTTGAAGGTTAGATCACATGACCCAGAAGAAGCTATTCGACATGATGTTATTGTTACAATTATTACTGCGGGCAAGAGAGATCTCTCTTTAGTCAATGACCAGCTGCTTGGCTTTGTAAGGGAAAGAACGCTAGACAAACGGGTAAGTGTTAATATTTTCTTTTCAGGAATAACTGCTTCTTAGGTAGTTTGGTAAAAGTAAAACCAAAAAACCAAAAGCCACAGAGACAGAGAATCTTAGAGCTGACTATGAACTAGAATGCTGTGGGGAAAAAATAATTTTCTTACCAGAACATCTTAATGTAGATTCCATGTTATGGAGGCACCAATTAAGTGTTGTCAAGAAAATAAGATCATTGGCTTGTGAGGAACACAATCATATTGTAGGAGCATAAGAATTGCTGCATATGTTTAGGCCAAAGGTCCTTGTAGCCCAGTTTAATTCTCATAGTGGTCAGTTTTGGCTTCCAGTAATTTGTGATTTAAGGATTTCTTAAATCTGCTTGATCATGTTCATCATAGTTTTTGACGGAACTTTATTCCATGAATTTATCAAGTTCTTTCTTGAATTTATATGTACTTTATGAGCACCCATGGCATCTGCATCAGTAAATTCAAGTTTAATGCATGTGTGGAAAAAGTAACTTCACTTGTTCGTTTTAAACTTGTCTGATAATTTCACTGAGTACGTCATAGTTTTTGCATTATGTAAAATGATAAATGTTCTTTGACCCACTTATGATTAATAAATATATATTCCATATCTTCTCCACTTCTCTACTTTTGAAGCTAAAGAATCACCTGATTAACTTCCACACAAATTGATTATTGCATACTTCTGATCATTCTTGTCTGGTTGTTCTATATCCTATTGGAACCAAGATGACCAGACTCAGCCATGGCATTCAAGGTGTGCACCGTGTTGTGTACATACTTTATGATAACTTTTTTTTTCTTTAATATTCTGTTTGTCTTTTACGTTATTTCTGAGCACTGAGGTGACGATTTTGGGAAACATCCATGTTCACTTGAGTATCTTTCCTGAATAATTTTAGATGATACATTTCCCAGTACTATACATGCAGAGTTAGTGCAGATGGGAAAACCTGGCCTTAATCTGAATTTCTTTCACTTTGTATTGTAACGATTCAGTAGCGTGACTTTTTCTGCAATTCTTCATTATAATGTTAGATCTGACTACCTCAGTAAATTTTATACACACTGTTCAGTTGATTTTTCTAATAATTTTTCATATGTTGTGTCACGGATTCTCTTCTGACTCCATCAATAGATTCCCTTCGTTCCCGTCATTGTGAAAACCACTCGTTTATTTCCACCCATTGTCTCCTATGTTTTAGTTAAGAATTAATTCACAACAGGATTTTTATTTTAAGATCCTCTGGTGTGAGACTTTGTTAGAAGATTTTTGGGATCCTAATGCATTTTACTGATACACTTGTGGGTCTGCTAAAATTTATTTTTCTTGGACAAAACTTCCCTTTATGTAAAATGTAATGACTCGGTCCCATGACTTCATTTTTCAGCAGTGCCTACTCTATGTTGTTGTTACTGGTTGGTTTCAACCTGTTTGCCTATTCAGAATCAGATGTCCTGGTGAGTGGCACTCTGTCCTCTTGGGACGCTTTGGTTTCTTTCAGATTTGCTGTGTTCAGTCTTTTCATAGACAGATTGCAATAACAGAATAGTTAGTGTTTGGTGTATCATTTCTAAATTCCTGTAGAAGTCATCGATGGGATACTGCCTGATCTTACTGATTTTGTTACTGCTCGATTTGTTAGTTTGTTTTAAAATGTCTTGTAATGACACTTTAAGAAACCTCTTCAGACCTCTCTCCTGGAATAAACCTTGTTTGTCCTTCAGCCCTACAAAGGGCTTCCTGCTTCTGGAGGCTTCCTGGTGTTGTTTGTTTTGGTAAAGATGTTCAATTAGTATGCTTTTAATGATTTGGTTATGAAACTTCTGCCATGCTTCATCAAGGGTTTACCTTCAACTTGCCAAAGCTTATACTTTTTCCTGTTTACACTCTTTTGGATGTGGCTCCATGCTCTTTGGAGCATGATGTTTTAATAGCAGACTTCACTGTGCTGTGTAGCCGTGTTGTTTGTTTTTTGTTTTTGTTTTTTTTTGTCACTGTTACTTTTTCGTAGGGGCCATCCTTTCTATAACTTATGTCATTCTAGCTAGTTAACTTTAATTCTTTTTAAATCGTTTTCTCTTTTTTTATGTTCCCCTTTTTAATGTTACTGTAATAGATTTTGAGAAAGGGATGTCATCTTTGCACAAAGATAAATACTAATTTTGAGTATGTTCACTATTATAAAGCAGCTCTTCAATTAGTTGTACCTGCAGCTTGACCTTGTACATTTCTCAGGAGTGATTAAGATCACCTTCCTTCTTTTTCAGCCATTAAAGAAACATGCCCAAAAAGTCATTTATGAGATGTAAAAACTTTTAGTGTAGCCACCACTTCCCACTGGGACTTCCACCTAGTGAGAATGGGATGATTGTTACTGTGTCTTCTACATCGTGTCTCTGTTCTCCTTTAGCATGTCACCAATAGTAAGAGGCAGTCAGTTGTGCAGCTGTAATACGCATTTCTACGAAGCTAGGGATTTTCAGTTCATACAGCCTTAGACTCAGTGCGGTGGTACTTAATGTTCCTACTATGTTTCTCTGTGATTTCACACCAGTTGTAGGTTTGCTGATACATTACATTTCAAGGTTAGGTGACTTTTCAGGCATTCATCAGTGAAGAATAACTTTAGGTTATGTTTCTCTTTTAGAAATCTCTGGAGAGAGCTTTAATGAAAATACATTCTGAGGAGAAAAGAAAATTGGGGATTGACTAGAAATGACTACAAAAAAACCTTAGCATTTGCAGTAGGGCTTAACTATTTAGCATGTCTTTGTAAATGTAATTAGTGTTATAAAATGAATATCAAAGACTTGTAAACTTTCAGAATTTTGGGGGGGGGATTTTTCTCCATTTTGGAAGAGGAACATCGATATGTCCATGTAACTGTCTTTATATTTTCTATGTAGGAGTTTTTCAGTTCCAGACATAGTGCATTATACCTATTTTAATTATTCTTTTCCTTTAAAGAACTCTATTATCTTCTGCTGACTGCATTTACCCCTTGTAGCCAGGTTTCTGTTGGACAAATCTACTGCAAACTCCTAAGTGATCATTCTTCAGTTTGACTTCATCTGATTCTTTTTAGGCCTGCAGTCATCTATCAAATGAGTATAGATACTACTACAAAAAGAGCAGTTGTCCAGCAGGCTGAATTAAAATGCTGATTGTTTAAACGCACTAATCTGTCATTTCAATTCTGCCTTTTTTCTTTATATAACAATGTGGAATCTAGAAAACTTTAAATTTAAATCATGCTAACTGTTATGCCATTTATGTGATCTGTTTTTTCTCCTGCCCATATTCTAACTGGCCCAAAATTAGTAAAGATAGCCTAATGACTTTTTTAGGGTAAAAGTTTTTGGCTAAAAGACAGTACTTAATTTTTTAAAAAACGTCCTTAGCTAACTTGATCTGTGTGGGCATTTGCACAATGATTACAGCTATTAAAAAAACAAGAAAAAAAACCCAAACAAACCCCACCACCACCTATAGTTTTCAAACTCATTTTTATTGGACCAGTTGCAAAAGTAACTTTGGAAACAGATGCTTCCCAAAAACTGGAATCCAGTCCTTGGTAAGAATTGTTCTGAGGACTTTTCCATTGGAGCACTGTTTCTAGGGTCCTTCTTCTAGTGTTCACTTTTTAGAATCGTTAAAAAAAACCATTTTTTAAAAAATCTTCTAAAAATTGTTCAGATACTTTCCTTTATACTGGAGTAACCTTAAGAACCTGAAAAGATAGAGGAGAGTTTTGACAACTAACTTCTGTTCCCATTTCTACCAATAGCCTTTGTGGTCTAGAAGTAGAGTCTCTTCATGTGAACAGACTTTCACATCATCAGCTTGAAGACAAAAGCTACAAAATGAGGATCCATGGGAACAGACTACCATTTTTCTATTTCTCTGTATGCATTTTACTTCATGTGTTAGTTTTAACTCCTCCTCTGTGTGTATGAAAAACCATTGTGGCTTTTTCCAGATGAAGGAGAAAGATTTTTAAGATTTTAATATTCTTAACTCTATGGAAGGAATAGGTTAGCTATTCCAACAGGTAAGGGATTTTCTTGAACTTTCAGTAACAGTTTTTTTAACTCAACTGAGCAGTCTTCAGTGAAGGAGTTTAATTATGCTGGTTAAGCAAGGAAGCTAAGACTGTCAAATTTTTTTGTTAATAAAATCAGGGTAGTAATTCTGTTAGCTGTGTTTATTGATCTGCTCCCTTTGAAAATGATTATTACTTTCCCCTTTATTTTCATTTGCTGTCGTATTTTACCTTACCATATGGTGTTTGAGCTTTAATTCTCAGCAGCACTTTACTTTTTTTTTTTTTTT
>VYXH01005902.1:295235-324366 GCA_013397275.1 Burhinus bistriatus
CTTTAATTTTCACGCGCTCTTTTTTTTTTTTTTTTTTTTTTTTTTTCTTCTTCTTCCCACCTGTATCTCCTGTTTAGTGACTTGCTTCTGCAGTGTCTCCAAGCATTCTTTAAGGGAATCCCATCTAAGGGTGCCTCACATCTTCTGCCTGAAACTGCCTTTCTGCATGCTCTGAATTCTACTCTCTACAGCAATTGCAATTATTAGAAATCTATTGACAATCCAAACCCCCTTTCTGTATAACCCCTTGTTAAATACTCTGCTTTCATTTTTGGCTTACATTTTCTAGAATAATTTCTTGCAATCCCTCTCCGTTGTCTTCTGACGATAGTTTTGCTGTCTTTCCTGTTTCATATAGGAGAGCTGATATACTTTTCTGAAAATGTTTCTCTTTCAGACCTTCATTTTCTTTAAAATGTGCTTTAGATTGAAATGGGCATGAACAAATTCCTGCAGGGAAGTTAAACAATAATGTCTATTTATATCTAAAATTTTTCTCTTGTGAAAACAAAGTATTATACTATGTACTGTCAAAGTCATTACTATCTTGACCTCTTACATGTATTTTTAATGTTTAAGAAATACGTAAGAAAATACAATTTTATTTTTTCCATCTTGATATCACTTAATCCAACAACTAGTGGTGTCTAAGGCTGTTGTGCTGACATAAGCCGTTATCTTCAAGTTTTTTCTTTTCTTTACCCTTCAAGAAAAGGAAGCCACTCAGTAAAACTATTAAGAAATTAAATATACAAAATCTTACTTACTGTTATTAAAGCAGGCCCTCAGTTTAACAAGATTAAAGAAGTGTGTACAGTGTGCATGATAGTTTCTACATTTATGCTTGATAGAGTGAAAAGATTTGAGCAGTTAGTCCTTGGAGTTCAAGGCCAAAACTGATATCTAGTTTGTTCTGGAAGAAGTTATCTCTTTCAGTTTTAATTGCATGTATTTCTTTCAAATGGTGAGGGAAAACAAGTTTCTTCTGGGGCTTTCTGTGTAAATGATTCAGTGGGAGACATCAACTATTCTCTCTAAATTAATCCTCAGTCTGTTCTGGTATGATTTCTTCCACAAGTCAGTGTAGGAGAGCTTACAGATCTTGTCTGTTAAAGTGTTTAATAATGGGACATTTCCTGTTTACATGACAGGATAAAGTAGTGACCACCAAAAGCAAGGATGAGAACCCAGGAACTCCATCTGTGGATGTCATAGTCTGTCTTTTTCTCGTATCCCTGGAGTCTTACAGCGATTACTTTGAGGCTTCAGCAAAAAGCCTCTCCCACTGTCCTGGAAAGTGGCCTAAGAGTTCAAGCCCTAGCAGGTTTAGCTAGGCCTAAGCTCCAGATCTCCCATTTCTAGACAAGTGTGCTGTAAGACAGTGTAAGGCTATGGGGAGAAAGAAGGCACCTCTGATTGGTGTTTGTCTCTGAATAGGTAGTCTTCCAAATCCTGTCACAAGAAGGCACTTACTGAGGCATGCATGTTCAGCTGTACTTAACTTTTTTTATACTGACTAGCTCTAAGGTTTTCTTTGCTCAGCACAGAGGCGTACTGGATTCCTCTGCACAGACAATACTTAATCTGCATACTACAGGGAAGAAATCCCTTATGTAGGCTTTACAAATTCTCATTTAGAGGCTCTAAACATTTTTCAGCTTTTGGAGTGTCTAATGGTGGGAGGTCAGAATTTCGCTGTTTTGTCTTTCACGCTTCTACATCTTTACTGTATTTTGTATATGTTTGATATTTATTTACCAAAACTGCTTCCCAACTTCCTTTTCATTTTTTTCCCCCTCAAGTGGCGAGTAAGAAAAGAAGCTATGATGGGTCTTGCACAGCTATACAAGAAGTATTGTCTTCATGCCGAGGCTGGAAAAGATGCTGCAGAGAAAGTGAGCTGGATAAAGGATAAACTTTTGCACATATATTATCAAAATAGCATTGATGACAAGTGAGTCAACCTAAGCCTTCCTAATTTTAATTGTATAGTGATAAGAGGTACTCTAAAAATATGTGCTTATCCTAAGAAAGCTGTTATATCACATTCTGTATTTGTGATTTTAAGTATGATATATTTAATTAATAATCATTAAGACATGTACTAAGATACTCATGGTGGTTGCATTACTTGTTCATGTATTCATTCTATTTACTGATGGAACTAGATCTGTGATGACAGTAGATGGTCATTAAGTAACCATTGTGTAGAAAAAAAATATGTCCAATTTTGCATTTACTATACCCTATTCTTGTTTGCCTTACTGCTTTCCAGAGGCTAGTGTGTTAAAATCCATGATCTGTGAGCATCGTGCACGTACGCACCACAGTATATACACAGACATCTCCTTTTGGTATGCTGTGTAGAAATGGACCTTTTAGGTAGAACAAAAGCTGAAGAAATAAAAGAGGTGCTTCCACTGTTGTCTAGTCTTCCCTGTTTTGTCACTCAGTCCCTTTAATTTTTGAAATACCATTTTGGGTTGGAGAAAAGTATTTTCACTAGGGTTTTGGAAGATAGTTTTCAACTCTCACTATTAATTCTTTGTCTTTTACAAAGAAAGCCAACCTATGAGATCACACAAAGACAGAATTTCAGTCTAGATTTTTAATACAGCAGACTTGGAAATCAGCCATTTCTTTGTAACATTTCTTAGCATCTTGCTTATACAGGCTGCTACATCAGTATGTTTCGTGATCTTAGTGACTGCTCCGAATGGGCTAATAGTCTCCTTCAGTTGCCAGTTAAGATAGTGAATTCTTAGCGCTGCAGTGGTGAAGGCTCTCGCTTTGTTCATCTGGCTGATCATAAGTGGGCCAGAGTTACATGTTTGATTAGTTGCCTTCTTTTTTTTTTAAAAAAAGAAAGCTATGGTTATGAAATTATACACACAGAAATTACGCTGAAAGTCTGCTGAGGTAGAAGTATTAAATAGTGAAAAATCAGAAAATCTCCGCATAGTTTATACAAAGCTAATTCTGCATATGTATATGCATCAATTATGCTTTAATTTTCATTGAGAAGTTCGTTCATGTTTTTTCTAGCATGTTGATGTCTCACTGTCAGTACGCAGGTTTGATAGTGAGCTGGGAATGAATCGAAGTTCCACAGTGAATGGGACAGATGTTTTCAATATTCCTGCTCATGGGAAATGCAGAACACTCTCAGGGAAACGAGGAAAGGACTTTTAAGGAAAGACTGTGTCATCAAAGCTGAGTTTCTTTCTCTAAAGTGATCTCTTCTGAAAGTCGGATTAAGCCATTGAAACTGGTCTTTTCATGAGTAGGCATTGATCGTAATCTGTTTTTTTTTCTGAGTATCCACACTGAAAGACTGATGGTTTGATTTTTCAGTGATCCTCTAGTTCAGTTTGATACCCTGAATTTTAATCCAAATTCTAGTAGTTTTTAAGGCTGGCAATGAACTTCTGGATCAGTCACACCATTGGGTTGGTTTCCCCACCTCAGAGTGGACGAATAAATGTATTTCAATGTTATCATTGTCAGAATTAGAAAGTTAGTACTTTTAGCACCTGAAGAGCTGTAGAAATGCTGTGCTCTTTTAAGACAGAGTCCATCGAGTCCTTTAAACACACAAGCATAGGTCAAAATTAGCCAACTCTGGTCTGTTTTCTTTCCATAATGAGGGAGGAGGATAAAACCTAACAGTGAATAGCTGTCTCAGACTTGGGAGTATTTTCCGTTGTGTGCATGGGATTAACACTAGTTCTTTCAAAAGATAATAGCGCAGTATCACACAGTATTCAGGCATGAAGTGGCATAGAACAAATTTTCTCCACACATCCTTAACTCAGTGACTTGATAATGTTTTTGATGTTACTTGACTACTGACGTTCATGTCTACTCAAGACTGAGAACTTCTAACTGTAAGAACTGCTTATCAGCTGTGTGCTCTGAGCTTCTTTGTTTTACAACAAATGCATAGGGAATGGAGTAAAATAACCACATCTTAAACATTGCCCTGTTACCCGCTCTTGATATGCTAGACAATGACTTTCCTCACAGGAGAAGTGTGTCCCAGAGGTATTCCCTGTTTGTAAATCTTTACTCAAACCGACATGGACCAGGGAAGGCATGATACAGTCTCACTATTTGTATTGACAGCTTTTCTGGAACACGTATCTGTAGAGACATGGGCTAGAGCAGTGTTCATGAATTAGTAAGATAAGTCTGATGCCTTCAGTCACCTAGTACCTTAAACAGAGATGGAGTCTCCTGGGATCTGAAGATCCTGTTCCCAAAGTAATTTAGTTCTTGGAGTCATCAGTAGTAAAATGGATGTTTAGAAGGAGAAAGCCAAGCTTTCTTTAATATTATCACAGGCCTTGAGATAGTTGTATCCATATTCATCACCATCCTTCTATTCCTGTGCCTTGCCATCATGTCTATTGGAATTTTCTTTGAACAGAAATATGGTGTGTTTGACCTGCACTGCCT
Source organism: Burhinus bistriatus (assembly GCA_013397275.1). Lineage (NCBI taxonomy): Eukaryota > Metazoa > Chordata > Aves > Charadriiformes > Burhinidae > Burhinus > Burhinus bistriatus. The sequence goes on from VYXH01005902.1 coordinate 299,694, forward strand.
TCTATGCTCTTTGTGTGAGGCACTCCCAGAGTACTTACCAGGAATTGTAGTGAAAAAGTCTGGAAATTCAAATGCACAAAATACTTGTCCATAAATATCACATTGTTTAGCTGGATATTGTGCACAGCTCTCACTGCTATGGATTAAATTAATGTCTGAATGTTCTTTCATTTGGGGGGCTATAATTAGATTAACTGTAGAGTCATATTTTGTAGTTAAAGTTTTGTATTTTATGCAAAACCTTAAATATATATTATTTGTTTTTTAAAAAAAGATACAGTTGGAGAATGTTTCTGCTGGTTTAGTTTACTCTCAGTTTCCCTTTTGCTCCTTTTGTTGTATATGTTTTGGTGTTCCCTTATCTCCAGCTTTTTAATGCTGATTTTTAGCTTCGATAGTAGAATAACAGGTAGTTTCAAATGTTTTGCTTTGTCTCAAATACTACAGTTTCATCTTAACCTTTCCCTCAAGGATACTTCAGATTTTTACTTTTCCTCCCCCTTGAGTTATATTCTTGTATTCTTTCGCCTTTATTTGAGCTTTTTACTGTCTGTATCCCTTTCTCTTATGTATGAGAGTGAACAAAAGGAGATTCTAAGAGCCTAAAGAAAAAAGGAGAATTTGGATGGTGACAAATAAAGCAATTACTCCCTCTTAGAGGTGAAATGAAAGAACATGGAAAAGCTCTCAAGAAGCAGTTCTTGCTAATCTTTCTATCAACAGTGGAAAGGATCTTTACAGATGAGAAAGAGCATTACTTTTTTTTCTTTTCTATGGAAAAATCTAATTTCAGTGTCTTCCGATATTTCTTGTCCTTTCAGCTTGTCTGAAAGGTGTCACCGTTTTTGGAAATGTACAGTTTTTATCTCTTCTTTTCCTGCAGGTTACTGGTAGAGAAAATCTTTGCTCAGTATCTTGTTCCACACAATTTGGAAACAGAAGAGCGAATGAAGTGCTTGTACTATTTGTATGCTAGCTTGGATCCAAATGCTGTCAAGTAAGTATGGCTTGTATTCAAATACTTGCTTTCTCAGGCTTCTCCAACATCTATATCGTCTTACTTGTATTATCACGATTTAAATAAAAATATAAGTAATTGACGCTTAGCATTATTTGCAGGTAGTATTTCAAAACATTTCCCTTTTTATATACAAACTCTACATGTCCATTAGACAAAAAGATACCTTGATACTTGCGAAGAGTGGTTTTATCCATTCATTTTCATCCAATGAGAACAATGCAGAGTTAAAAATGCTGAAGTAATGACTTCTAGATTTGCTCTATATTAGGTCCATGATGAAGGTATCTATAACTGAATGCTGGTTGATAGTGGCCTGTTTTTTATTTTGAAAATGTTATTTTCGAGATAATTTGGGGGGTTGTGAGACATACTGTGGCTATCCTGCATATGTGAAATTGTTCCAAGTAGTATAATAAGAGAGGTGATGTTCTGTAAAAAGAGAAAATCAGTTCCACCTTATTTGGAATTGTTATTTTTAATACTTGGTAGGTTTTGAGTGTACCTAGCAGATGTTGCACTTGTAAGATAAATAAATAAACAATCTTGTTTACTAATACATCCAGCATGTTCTTGTCATGAATAAATTGGTAAGATTTTTTTTTTGTGGTTTTGCACCTTTGCAGAGCACTGAATGAGATGTGGAAGTGCCAGAACATGCTAAGGAGTCACGTACGAGAATTACTAGACTTGCATAAGCAGCCCACTGTACGGTTTTGAAAATATTAATACTTTATCCAATGGATCTGTTAGACTAATTTACTGGGGTTTTTTTAATACTATATTATATGTTCAGTGTGACTTTATTCTGTTAATTTCCATATGTAGACAATGTTCCTTTCTCATTAAGTAAGGTTGCTTTCATTGTATGACCTCCTTATGTTTAACATTTTTTTATATTACTGATTAATAACTTTGGAAAAAAAATAAATAAAAAAAAAAGTCCAAGTTTTTTGTTTGCTTTTGACAGACCTTTTTTGTTTCTCATTGCATAACGTGTTTTGATAATGGAATATGTTGTAACATAAAGCAGTGATTTGTTTGTTTGAAAACAGAATTTTTTAAGTATTTATACTGGAATTTTACTTATAAGCACATCTTCAAACTAGCAGAAACTTTATATAGAAGGACATTGCTTTGAGGTTTTGGTGTGGGGGTGGGCTTGGGGGAATGGTTTGTTTGGGGTTTTTTTTGAGGTCTTTTTCCAACAATTGATTTTGATCTATTATATGAATTAGTGTTATGTGAATTTCTCCAGTTCTTTGATACTGCAAGATGATTTCCTCCTTTTTATGTGTGTAGGAGCTGCCAGTGATACTGTTATACTATTCTAGTGTTTATTCTTAAAACAAAACCATAAAACATAAGGTTCCAGAGTAGAATTAAGTGCTGCAGAAGAACTAACAGGTCAGCTTAGAGGTATATTTTATAAAGGAGATATCACTGATTTGTTCTTTTGTTTTTGCTGTTGTCCTCAGTCAGAAGCAAACAGCGCTGCCATGTTTGGAAAGCTGATGACCATAGCAAGTAAGTGTTAGTAAGTTCTATAAAGTGTTACTACCGCATTCCTGGAAATTGTATTCTGTGAAACTTGGCATACTGAAGCAGCAAATTTATCTTATGTTAAATTGTGTTTAATCATACAGAAAACCTTCCAGATCCTGGAAAAGCACAAGATTTTGTGAAGAAATTCAATCAGGTTCTGGGTGATGATGAGAAACTTCGGTCCCAGCTTGAACTGTTAATTAGCCCTACATGTTCTTGTAAACAGGCAGATGTCTGTGTGGTAAGGAGATGGAAAACCAAAATTTTATACCTTAAATATTTGTTCTTAAAACACTTATTTGGAGTTAATGGTCTCTTTTCGTACCTTAACATGATTTTTATATATTTCCAACTTTCATAAAATACCTTTTTGGTTAACCGGTAGAGATTATGGAAAATACAATTTATGATCATCGTTTTGCTTACTAAGAAAACATTAGCTTTATTCCTTCCTGGGATTATGACTATCAAGCATAAAGTCTAAAAGACTAATTCAGGGTTTTTTTAAATCTTGTATTTCAAGGGTTTCTTTTCTGGTAAGGTTCCTAAACTGTATTCTGACACCAATGAAACTTATTCTGAGTACCAGCAAGCCAAATACTATACTTCTACATATTATTCATTTATTTTTCTTCCTACAATGTTATTTTGAGATCAGTCTTTCTCTCTGTCTCATCTATTTAACCCCTTTGATGAAAATACACACCTTAATATTAAATCAGATTTTTCCAGAGATTTACAGATTGTGCCAACAATCACAGATTTTTTTTCATTATGGTCCCAAAATAAAGTAAGCAATTTAGTTGACAGAAGTCACAATAGAGGGCATCAACAAACAAACATAGGCTTCTTGGGTTTTGTCTAATGACTGAAATTGTTGCGGGAAGGGAACAAAATGACCTTCAGAACTACGTCCTAACCACTTGATGTAGAGAGTACATCTCCTTATAAACTAGTAAATTTTGCATTTTGGGAATGCAGTGATGCAATTTCAAGAGCAAGGTTTCTTCTCTCTTCCTGAAGATAATTTCGCATAACAGAACAATTTCCTAGTTTGTAGGGTGTGCAGCATCCAGTCCTTTAGGAGAAGGAAGGTCAAGAAGTAATTTCTTTGAGAGATTTGTAGATTTCTGTTGAAAACAAAAAAATACCTTCTTATCTGCTGGGTTTGCAGCTGAATTTACTGTTCTTGACATTTGGGGCATTTTTAGATCCAAAACATTTGAAGACAAGTATATAGGATCTGAACATCTGTTGTAGCCAAAGTATAGTAGTGTTTCTGCACATCTGCAGTAGTGTAGCTTTTGGTGCAGTTTTTTTTTGTTGTTACTTATGAAGTCTCTTACATACAACAGGGTTACCTACAGATTTATGGATTACTCTTGTCAACATAGATATTTAAATTCCATCTACATTCCACTTAGCTCTCCCTTGATTCTGTTTTGGATCTGGCCTGCAATTCCCTAAGAAACTGTGTAGAACTTTCACTAGAAACCTAAATGCATCTTATATTTAAATAAAATTTGGTGAAGTGTGTCTGCTTTCAGTATAATGTGATCAAGAAAGATCGGAGATAAAAAGAGCCCTCTTCAAAATACATTTCACTGATTATATAGATAATCTCTGTGGTTAAAAGAAGTGGCTATTTTCAGCTTATTCAACATGCTTAAGAAGTAAGTAAAATGAGTATAATTCTTGTTCATATCTAACATTCTTGTAGAGAGAGATAGCCCGGAAACTTGCAAATCCTAAGCAGCCAACAAATCCTTTTCTGGAAATGGTCAAATTTCTTTTGGAAAGAATTGCCCCTGTACATATTGATTCAGAAGCCATTAGGTAAGTTTGAAAGATCATACTAACTCATAAGTGATTACAAAGATGATTTAAATTACAAAAAAAAAAAGAAAAAATATTTTATTGGTATTTAGATTAGTCTGTCGTAGCAGTAAATATGCTTTTTTTAAAAAAAATAAAAAATAAAAAAATTATATAGATGTCATTTTCATTTCCAGCAGCCTAGAGAATGCAGTTTGATTTTTTTTTTTTTTTTTTGGCTACTTCTTTGCAGTGCTGTCTACAAATGATTTTAAAAATATCATAGTTGTTGCCGGTGAAACTGCTGTTTGTGGGGCTTTAGGTGAAAATGATGATCATTATTTTCATATAGTTAACTGCAACACAGTCTTCCATATAGCAGTTGAATTAATTAGCTTTTGTGGGATTGTGTAAGAGAATGTTTGGATTTCTTTTGAGACTTGTCTGGCAACCTAATTACATTCTGAAAACTCATGCAACTATGTGTTGATCTGAATGCTTCCAGCATGGTGGGGTTTTTTGTTGGTTGGTCTGGTTTTTTTTTCTAAAGAATTAATTTTGCTGAAAGCTAAGTCAGGAGGAAAAGGAATAATGGAATAGCTTGAATAAAAAAAAAACAAAACCAAACCACCAACAATAAAACAAAACAAACAAAACCTAAAACCAAACACCACATCATCTCGCCCCAATGGACTATTACCTTGCCTTTATTTATTGTCAAAAACAAGTAATCTTGCTGATATCTCCCAGCCTTTATCATTGTATATTGCCACATTCATTTGATTTTTTTCTTTTTGTATCTCTTATTTCAGTGCACTAGTAAAACTAATGAATAAATCCATAGAGGGGACAGCTGATGATGAAGAGGAGGGTGTAAGTCCTGATACTGCTATTCGTGCAGGACTTGAACTTCTCAAGGTAATCTACATTAATGCAGCTATAGCTTGTAACGAAGGGACAGAAGTGGTCTGACTAGCGAATTAATGTTAGCATGGTTTTAATAGTTGTTATTATTTAGATAATTTTTTAATGTACAAAACTGGTTATTAATACTCACTTGGGAAAAGAATAATGAAAGAGATGGGTTTTTGGAAGAAGTATGTTTTGAAAAGGGTGCTAAGAGTTGAAATACGCACGCTAAAGCAGAAATTGGTTTCTGCTTAGGGAAGTCACATAGAAGAAGCTGCTCAGGTAAAGAGAGAGGAAGAGAAATGGGGAAATTACCAGAAGCACGTTCTTTGGGGCTGGCCTGTATGATACTGGAAGGAAAGCAAGCAATAAACTCAAGGGCTGAGTTACGCAGAGGAAAAGAAGGGGATGGGGAATTTGTGTTCTCACTGGTGATGAGAAATGGCTGGGGGAAAAAGAGGGATTTGAAATACCTGGAAAACATCTGTGATGGATTTGGCAGCTCACTACTGAGACTTTATTTTTAACATCTTACAAAGGGCAGTATAAAATATAGGAGGGGAAGTTTACATCATCGGAGTGAGACTTGAGAATGAACGAGGTGGAGTTTATGGAGACATATCACACCAAATTTGGTAATGGCAGCCATGGTAGAAATAGTTATACAGACATATGCAAGAAAGTAATACCTGTTTGCTAATGTAACTCACAAAAGAAATCTGCCAAGGTTCAAAATTTTGTTGCTGTGGCATGGATATCTTTGAGAATGTTATTTCACGCATTGATACTCGCGCAAGTAGGCAACTCGCATCAAAGAGACTAAGATAAGATAAATCCAAAGAATACACAAAATATATGCAACTTTTTGTTGTTCTGCCTACCTTATGTTGTCTGAACTTCACTATATTTAATAGAGTTTTGCTTTGGGATAACCTTTTGTTCTCTCTTGTCCTGCCTTGAATCCCTGCATGCTTAGTTTCTTACTTGATCTTTCTCCTATTTAACAGAATGTGTTACATTTCATTAACTTTAGATTAAAATGACAGTAATCTATGTTTTGTTTGTAGATATCTTAACCTTCTTGATGTCTTTTCTGCTCAGGGATTCTAGAGAAATTAAGATGTCAGTTCAGTTAATTTAAGTTGAAAAAAAGCATTCTCAAATAGATTGGAATATAAATGAATACGTTTGAATAAGCATTCCTTGTAATAAATATGTTTTTACATATTCAAATAATGTAGTATCTTATAAACTATTTGGAGGAGGAGAGGACCTGAAGAACAAAGCATAGATGAATTTATTTGAAAATGCCTATGTCACCTTCTCCAAAATGCAGTTATTGAATGTAATAATCTCATATGAGCATGTAATAGCTATTCATGTTGATCGTAATGTTCATAAACAGGCATAATTTTGTTTTTCTGTTGAGTCATTTACCATGAATAAGTATATCTTTGTTTTAATGTGTATCTGCAGGTTCTGTCCTTTACACATCCTACCTCGTTTCACTCTGCAGAGACCTATGAGTCTCTGCTGCAGTGCCTCAGGATGGAAGATGATAAGGTAGCTGAGGCAGCCATACAGATTTTCAGAAACACAGGTCACAAAATAGAAACAGACCTGCCACAGATAAGATCGTGAGTGTATTTCTTCACATGCTGCTTTTCATAACTGGAATTCTACCTCTTGATAGTTTATTCAACATGTTGTCCTTAAAATTACTTTGTATCTTGTTAAACACGAACATCTTCTCTTCCATCATTTTGTATTCCTTCACTATCTTTCTGTCTCTGTTTCTTCAATTTTGAATTCTGCATTCTCGCAATTTTTTTGTATTTATTGAAGATCTTATGTACTTCTTAAAAATCTTCTTTAATATACATTAAAAACAGTGTGTAGCATGTTTCCCAGGTTACAAATTAAGCAACAGCAAAAATACGGCAAAGATGTAATTCCTTGGCATCGTTTCTACTCATATCTGTCCTTCACACAATTTTTCTGTCTTTGTAAGGAACAAAAATATAATCTCTGGTTAACAGCTCTGTTTGTTATGAAACAAGTTGGGAAACAAGATCCAAAAGCAGGCATGAATTTCTAACAAAGAATAATTGGCTGTCTATAAGTAATTTTTATGCAATTCATGCTTTAACTGCTGATTAAAGTTGCATAATCTACTAGGTATTCACAGACTATTTAAAACCTTGTGGGTAACATCTAAAACCTTAAAATTAGCCTGTTAGTAACTAACTAATCCAGATTATAAAGCACAGGTTTCAAGTTCTCATATATTGAAATAGCATCTCAGTTATTACCATGCTAAAATGTATACCAATGTAAACCTCAAGTTCACAGTGAATTGAAGATGTAGCCTCAGCATTTCTTATGGATTTGAATCAGATTTTGAGCAAAAGGAAAATTTAACAAGTTCACGTATAAGATGTCTTTTAAGATGTTTGTAGGGGTGAAGAGAAGGAAAAGCCCATTGTCAATATAGTTCCCAGTATAGTCCTAATTGTCTGTAGTTCCCTACTAGAGTTTAGTCAAGACTCTGCATTGCTAGGGTATATCATCTTCTGTCAAAGGAGCTGGTATTGCTGACATTTCTTCTGCTTTCATGCCTTAGCCAGGTATTGCTGAAGTACAGTCTGGGCAGTCTCAAATAACTTAAAAATATAACTGTCAAAATGGAGGTCTAGCCCTTTGGCATGGTTTGCAAGCAAGTCAGTTCTGAAAGCCAAAACGGGGTCAGTGTTTACATTGATACAAAGAAAAAGAAGTCTGAAGTCAAGTAGATGTTCCAGATTTCAGATATTCAGAAATCTTTATCATAAACAAAAGATTTGATATAATCAGCGAGATAGTTTGTTTGTTGACCTGTTTTTTATTTTTTTTAAAACCTCTTGTGAGAGCAGGCTGCCTACTGTCTGAAGTAGCGTTCACCAGCAGTAGCCCAAGTTCTTCCTCATGTGGAAAATGAATAGGTTTCTACACAATTTTGTGGGCAAGGACTGCCGTATGACTCTACAGTCTGGTAGAGGCATTGGCCATGCTTAAAGAGAGCCTATGGACCACGTGTAAACATGTAAAGGTGCATGTAAACATGTCAGGTTTCACCTTTTGCAGATTTATGTCAACTGGGGTGTGATGAGATATGGTTTGTAACTGATACACTCATGCTTGGCAAAGGCCCTTTTATATGCATGTGCTTACACTACGAAAACTGTAGGTTAGGCATTGAAGCTTGTTTTAACTCCAGGTTTTACTGAATTCTTTGCTATTTTCATTCTTATTTAATCCAACTTGTGGAATCTTAAGCAGGTTTGAGAAGAGACATTCTCCTACTTCAGGATACTAGTAACATTTTCCGAGAGGTCTTCTGTCTGGTTTTGGGTTTTGCATGGTTTTTAAGGAAAATGTTTGAGTCTTCATTCTTTCAACCCTGCAAGCTCTTCTTGCACGTCTTGTTGCTGATTTGGATTATGTAGAATGTGTCAGTGAAGCCTGGGTGCTAAATAATCCATATACTGAATGCTGTATTGTTACTGAGCCTCTCAAGAAAGCAAGGAATTTTTTTAGATATTTCTTTGTCAGGCGCTTTCTAGGCAATTTTGTCTTCTCATGACAGTTGCTGGCTGAGTTGCTTGTTAAACCTCATGAATTAGCGTCTCAGGCGATGAGCTCTGAGGGGACAGGCCTGCCTTCCAGCGTGTTCTCAGGAGTGGGACTGAACAGTCTGACCGACCTCCACGTGGTCTCTGGAGTGGCTTCTGCCCTGCCCTTTCCTTCAGTGGCCTCAGACAAGCAGATAGACTTTGGGGGATTCAAATGCAAAAGCTCAGAACAAAGCAGTTGTTCACTTGAGTATACATTGTGATTAAAGACCAAAGTTAAAGCAGTAAAGGCCTATAAACACACTGATGTTTAATGGTTGTTCCTAGCTGTCATCAATTTTCTTCAGCCCTGTCACTTCCAAGCTTGGATAAGAAGCCCAGGAGTTTACCCTAGCTGAACTTGTCGGGTTCCCCCCACGTTATATTTGGCTTCAAAACCAGCCTTATTTTGATTATTATTTTCTTTCATGTTTGATTTTTTTCCCTGTGGGCTTTCTTCTGCTTAACTGTGTACAGTCAGATGTTCAACAAGTATTACTAAATACAATTCCACCCTGCTTTTTACTTTATGATTACGATCTTTCCTGAACAGACTTCAAAGGAATGCTTGATTTATAAGACACTGAGGATAGATTTGTATAGGTGAAGAGCTTTATTTTTTGTAGATTGCAAATTGCATTTTGAAGTATTTTGTTTAATGTTCACAGAACACTAATTCCAATTTTGCATCAGAAAGCGAAAAGAGGCACTCCTCATCAGGCAAAACAAGCTGTTCACTGTATACATGCCATATTTTCAAATAAAGAAGTGCAACTTGCACAGATCTTTGAGGTATGTCTTGTGTTTTAGTTTTTAAGATTTGCTTCTGTTGTTCATAATTGATACTAGTAATTAACTAATTTAATTCATACTGTTTATTAACAGATAACAATTTATGAGGTCAGGAAGCCTACAGGTGCATGGTAGTCAAGTCATTAATTTTACAATAGCAAATTATTAATGTTTGTATCTTATAGTCACGATTTTGCAATATTCGGATGTCTGATACATAAGGTATTCCTTTTTGTCTACACGGGAAAAGTTAGGGGAAAATAAGCTAAATATGCGGGACCAATCCACACTAAATCCCATAAGGACACATTTAGTAGATACTAAATGAGAGAGAAGTTTCAAAATGTATTGAATTACCATGCCTTAAGGTCTTTGCACATACAGCACTTCTCACTGAGGAAGTTAGTGCAGAATAACTACTTGACTATAAACTCAGACATCAGCTTACAGCATGCTTGTTTAGACAAGTTGTAAAGCAGAAAGTCACCTTATACAGAGCAGAGAGGTTATTACTTTTCACTGTAATCTCTTAAATAATAACATTATTAATCTGCACTTGTAAAATATCTTAGGTTCTTAATCTTGGCTGTCTTTGAACCTATGCATAATTCAGAAGTATGGAAAAACTTTGAATTAAGCTTACAGAGTTTGATCTCTGCTTAGACTTCTGTGAGAGTGCATGTTCCCTCCCTAATACCAGAATACAATGTGAGGGTGATACAGCAGCACAGAATTATCCTGGTGACTGTTACCTGGAAGGGAAATGCTGATCACTGATAGAAATGTCCCTGGTGGTTTCCAAGGTTTTTTTTACCTGCTATTATTTTCTGCCATTTGCAGTTACAATTCAAGTTTTCACAACTCCTGAATAGAATTGAGTCAGAGTTTTTCTTATGTCTCCCAGGTTTGAATGTGTTTCACCGTTAAAAACACGAAGAGAATATAAAATTTTTTTGCCCTTATCTCATGTGAGATTTTTGGTTGCTCTGTTAATTAGGAAATTGCATTCTTTCTCCATTTTGATTTTCTAACTTTATTAATTCTTTTGGAAAAACTGCTAAACTCATCAGCCATCCAGCAGTAAAATAAATGATTTTTAGGCATGCTATCTTATATAGTTGAATTTTGAATTTTTTTTTTTTTTTTTTTTCTTCCTCAGCCTCTTAGTAGAAGTTTGAATGCTGATGTACCAGAACAACTTATAACTCCATTAGTCTCATTGGGTCATATTTCTATGTTGGCTCCAGACCAGTTTGCTTCTCCAATGAAATCTGTTGTTGCAAATTTCATTGTGAAAGATCTGCTAATGAATGACAGGGTAAGATTTTCTTTTTTTGGTAAGTCCTTGTTATTCTATTTGTCTGTTATTAACTCTATGGGGAACAGAGCTTTTTTGTTAAATGAGTCAATAGAGGAACATTGTATAAATGGCTATTACAGTGATAATTGCAGTATAAAACATCTTTGTGTGAAAAAAAGCTTAGTCCATGCCTTTTTTTCCATTTTTACTTCTGTATTTTCTGTATGGGTTGAACCAGTTCTTAAACTTACATGAATTTCTGTAGTCAACAGGTGAGAAAAATGGAAAATTGTGGTCTCCCGATGAAGAAGTTTCTCCAGAAGTACTAGCAAAGGTGAATGACCTGCTGTCAGTAATAATGTGTATATTTGAGATTTAAAAATTATTTTTTTCCAAGTTTTGCAATGGGAGAGTATTAGAATAAATCCCTTTGAGTACTTCTGTATTAGTCTGCTTAGAATATGCAGTGTTCTAGAGTTTCTGTGGATTATACACACAGTTATAGAACTGGTAGAAACTATGCATTTTGGTGTCTTTACTTACCGATATTAATTATGCTGAATGTTGAGAAAATTAAGAGATTAAAAAGTTTTAGTTTTCTTTACAAGAAAGGTAATCTGACCTTACTGACTGTAAACAGATTTGAAATAAATTGAGACCCGGATTAATTTTATTCATTCATCTTTATAGGCTATTTACTGTGAATTTAATTATGGCCATTTCTAGACATGTTTATGTAGTTGCTCTTATTTTTAATCATGTAGCAAGTATCCTGCATCCTCTAGATACACTTGTGAGAAGACACTGAACCATAGTTGAAATGTCCTGATGTCACAAAGGCTGCTACTTCCTTCTTCACTCTGTAAATATTTACTGCTTCATTCTGTTCCTTTAAAAATGTATCACCTCTAATAAATAGGAGTCTATGGAAATTTCAGTTTGACAGCAGTAGGTTTTAGTGCCTTGTCAGCTTTAGGAAGTAAGTTCATTGTTGATTTGTTTGTGTTTGATAGGTGCAAGCAATTAAACTGTTGGTACGCTGGCTGTTGGGTATGAAAAACAACCAGTCGAAATCCGCAAATTCCACACTCCGGTTATTATCAGCTATGCTCGTCAGTGAAGGAGACTTGACAGAACAGAAGCGAATCAGGTCAGATTTTGTTACTTTCAGGCCTCCATCAATTCTGTTATAGAATTTCAAAGAATATTAATTCTTTTGGAGCTTCTTTAGAATTTTAAGGTATGCGCAGTGTTGCCTAATGGGACAATAGAAAATGGATCTGATTGGAGTTTTAATATTAGGAGTGGAATGGCAATATAAAAATATGCTTGATACTCCCTCTTTCTTGTAATTTACTAGTAATCTAAGTCAGAACCCTGTAGATATCTTCATAGTAAAAGACATTCTAGAGAGTAAAAGACCTGCAGGAGTATCTTTGAAAACAATTGAGTAATGAGATTTTAACACACTTAAGAGTTGGTTGATGTAGGGTGGAGCTTCTTCGTTCCAACAGTGAGGTAACTTTGCACCTCATCTTCATTCTGAGCATGAAGGAAGGAAAGAGAAAATTTGTGGCAAAAGTGTTCCTTTCATTTAGACAGTGATATGAAAACAAGAAACTTGACTCTTCTCATTTCACTACTTTACTGGAATTCAGTTTATTTGTGGGAGAAGCGGAGCACCTTATTTTCACCTGTTTGATTGGGTTAATTTAGCTTGATCTGAAGCTGTAGAACTGTGATCTGATCTGACAGAGAAAAACCTTAATTGCTCATTGATCTTGTAAAAAGAAGAAATTGTGACATACAAGTAATATAAGGATAGTTGTGGTGAGTTGTGTTTTGTTTTGGTTTTTTTCTCTCATGTTTGTATAGTAAATCAGATATGTCTCGACTGCGATTAGCTGCTGGTAGTGCAATAATGAAGCTTGCACAGGAACCCTGTTACCATGAAATAATTACACCGGAACAGTTCCAGCTCTGTGCACTTGTCATTAATGTAAGTAACTGCATTTGAATTGAAGTGACTCTTAATTAATTGAGTTCAGAGTCCTTACATCTGAGCTTTTGCTGCTGCTACACAATTTTCTATTCCTCACTGCAGCTTTCAAAAGAGTTCTTGAAATTTCAAATATTTATTGTGCTGCACTTGTTGATATTTTTAAAATGTCTCTCCTCATAATTCCATGTTGAATGCTGTTTTCTGTTTTCTTTTTTTTTTTTTTGGAAAGACCAAGATTTTTATGGTTGCACTCTTATGTTTTATGTTACTATAGGATGAGTGCTACCAAGTGAGGCAGATATTTGCCCAGAAACTGCATAAGGCACTTGTGAAATTACTGCTCCCTTTGGAATATATGGCAATCTTTGCTTTGTGTGCCAAAGACCCTGTGAAAGAGAGAAGAGCACATGCCAGACAGTGCTTGCTCAAAAACATCAGTATACGAAGAGAATATATTAAGCAGAATCCTATGGCTAATGGTTAGTATTTCAGTAAAATTGTTAATAACACAATAGTCAAATACTGAAGTGGAAGAAATAATCATTAAAACTTAAGCAAATTGCTTTTGTAAACAAACACTGGATAAATTTAATTTGTTTCCTCATCTTTATATTAGACACATTCAAATCTAAATTTACTTAGTTTAGCATTAGCATAAACCAGGAATTACTTCTGTGTACATTGCTGAAAATTATACATGTAAAATACAACGCTGTTATTGTGGTAGTTGTTTTGCTCAAAAAATAAAATGTTGTTTTCTGATATTTTAGGCTTTATGACCTTCTTCCTGAAGTAAGATCAAGTAGTTTTGTAGTAGTAAAACTCATTCGTTTATTTTTAATGATTCATTAAAAGTAAAATTTGTAGGAAGAAAATGCAAGTCGAAATTTTACATTCCATATTTGAAAAAGTAATACTTTGAAAAAGTGTTTCTTGTGGGGTGTGTGTGTAATATAGAGGTTATTTATGATTTTTTTGTTACTGTAGAAAAATTGCTATCCTTGCTGCCTGAATATGTGGTACCATATATGATTCACTTACTGGCACATGATCCAGATTTCACAAAACCTCAGGATGTTGATCAGCTTCGTGATGTCAAAGAGTAAGTGTCAAATGATTTTAGAGTTGTTATGCTGAGAACTTTTCTATGCTTGGAAAAAAATGATTAGGACTGTTTTATCAACAGTATTTTGCAAAACAGTAATCTTGGAAATCTGTAACACTTTAACCAAGGGAAGAAGGCAGCAACAACTGCTTAGCAGTATATTCTGAAAGCCCCAATGGTAGCCTGTAGGTCACACCATATAATACCAAATCAAGGAGTCGTCTAGGCTTCTTTTAAAGTGAAGTAATAGTTTTAGATTCTTGTATTTGTGCCTAGGAATACCTCTGGAATTTCCCAACACACTTAGAGATGCCAAGTAATGTCAGTTCAAATATTTTGGAATTTATAAAATACAGAGCTTCTCCAGGACTTGAAAATATAATGCCACTGATACTGGGTCAGAGTCCTGCTTCACAGCAATTTCCCCCACAAACCTACTGGAATTCATGTTGTTTGCGGCTGACATATCATTTGCAGTATACGTCTGCAGTGCAGGCTTGGTGCTTCTTAATGTATTTGGCACAGATTATTGCACACAAGCCTGTCATACAGAAGCTTGTTCTGTACTGTTTCCAGTTTGAGACCTTCTTGTATGCCTCAAATCATCTCACATATCTAAGTATAACTTTTGTATTCCTTTGTGTCTGGTAATGAATTTTAAAAAACACATAAATTTTAACACTTTTTAAAAATTGTAAAAGCATCCTCCCCCCAAAATTTAGTTTTAGTGTTTTGGTTTTTTCTTGTATTTATTTTTGGTGGAACTGTGAGCTATGTTGTTTTGGTGTTACAAAGGCATTTATAACCACATACTACAATATACATTGTCAGAAAAGCAGTTCATTCGTGGCACAAATAGACCGGTTCACATCTTAATTCTTCTTGCACCTTCAACTGTGAGAGTCCAAGTCTGATTCTTTCTTTAAATGAAAAACTTAATTTGTTCTGAGTTACTTGACTCACACCTGGTCCGAACCTGGAGTCAGTGAAGATTTCTTACCTAATCAAGTCTACATTTTGTCCTGGGACTTCCTGTTCCTGGCAAGATCTGAAAGCACTCTCCAGCGTGTACTTTATCCAAAATGCATGGAACAAGTTCTGATTCGCAGTTGTTGAGTTAATACTTTCTCTGAGAAGTACTTTCTAGTGCACAGAGGTTTTTTGGACACCCCTTGTATAGCTCTCCTTTGTTGTCAAATTTCCTCTCTCATGTTTGTCACAGGCTGGCTGAACTAGCCAGAGAGGACTGCTCCAAACAAAGAAATACTCTGTACAGGAATTTTGGCAGGAATACTTCTCTGAAGAGTCTCCTGAGATAAATGCAAAACATTTTTTCTCATATAATGTAATACACTGTTTTTTTTCAAGAGTTCTGAGAGTTGTAGTGTTCACTTTAAAGTGTTAACATAGATGCTTGCAAACTTGGAAAAGCAGACTGGCAGTGTGTTTTGTAGTTGTCTCCCTAGTTTGTCTTGATTTTACATGGCCCAAATACAGTCACGTAAAGTAAATACATGCTTAGCAAGTTCCTTAACCATAATCTGTGATAGTTATTCTTATGCAGTTTTTTAAACTTGTCCTACAGAGAGGTATATCTGGTTTGAGTTTGGTTTTTATCTTGAGACAGCGTCTCTTTCTTCTGAATTCATATTGCAAAAATACTGAAACAGATACAGAGAATGAACTTCGTGACCATGTTCTTTTAGGTGCATATTTTTCTACATGTAATCCCACTGTTGTTCTGGAAAGGTTTTGTTAAGGGTTGATAATGATTTAATTTGTTGACTTAGTGAGGAAATGAAGCTATTGAAGTTGACATGTGTTAACTGGGATTACCAGAGTAAAATTTGTCCTCAATAGTAATCTTTGGACAATACAGGGTTTTGGAGAAGCTGGGTCAGTGTGGTGTGTTATCAGTCTGGTATTCATCCCATTTAAGTTCTTGAGAATAGTAAACAGATGGATGTAAAGGTATCCAACACATTTATTTACTTACGGCCTTTGTAGGTCTTGGATGCAAGTCAGAATGTGGATGTCTTATTTTATTTGAACACCAGATAACTATTTAAGTGTTTTGATGGAGCACAACCCTCTTTTACTTTGAATTTTTGAGAAAAATGTTCCTTCATCTCTTGCGTTACAATCTTTGATTTGTATCAGTTAAGAAGATTGGGGCTTTTGTGGACAGGGAATTCTAATGTTCAGTCATCCTGTTTTTCTAGTTTTTTATTAGCCTCTTTCTACGAGGTAATCTCTCTTCGAGAGCTTCAGAATTAAATTAGCTGCTGGCAAAATTGGCATTTCTCAGACCCGCCCATATGTCTTTCCCAACTAAGTATTATTTTACCGTATTATGACTGTTGTTGACCTTCTAGCCACATGCAGCTCTGAAGCTTGATAGCAAATGATAGCGTGGACGGACTAGTTGTGCTTTATATCATAATTGAAAAATTCTGAAAACAAACTTTTAGTCAAAATATAATGAGTTCTCCATATAAATAAACTAGATTTAAAGAAAGAAAATCTGGAAAGCTAGTTCCATTATGTCTATCTGTAGGGGTTTCTTTTCCTCCCATATGGAACATTAGCAAGAATCTGACCTGTTCAGTTTTGGATCTCCTCTCCTGTGTAAGTTCCAGTATTAAAACCACATAGTGTGGGTAACTGTCTAGCAGCAGTATGATTTGTCTAAGCCTGTTTTGAGTGTGATCATGGTACATTGTTGATGGGAACATAGACATAGCCCAAGGCAGCGATTACAGAACTTCATGTAGATAATGGTGGCACGAGAATTCTTGCTTCTGTTCATATTGGGAAGAGAAAAGTTGATTGGTTGGCCAGTGTTTACAGATATAATAGAGAAGCATACTAATTTGGCAGATTTATTCCAAAGAGTATGATTAAGACTCTGTGTGTTAAAGGTCTGCACTCTGTTTACACCTTCAGATGATGTTATCTGTTTATGATATCTCCAAATTGATTGTGGTTTCTTAAGAAAAAGCTAGTACAGCTCACAAAAATTTTTAAGAAATTGCTGTATGTGGGAGCTGCAGTATAAAAGCTAGAATGTAATTCCTTGTGGTTTTATGGCTGTTTAGGTGCCTGTGGTTCATGCTTGAAGTTTTAATGACAAAGAATGAGAACAATAGCCATGCCTTCATGAAAAAGATGGCAGAAAACATCAAGCTTACCCGAGATGCTCAGTCTCCTGATGAGCCAAAGGCCAATGAAGTAAGAAATGCAGTTCAGATAAGTGTTGGGTGATGGGCTGAGAGTTTCACAAGCAGTTGATGAACAGGATTTGCAGGAAATCTGAAAGCACTAGCTCAGACATTTTTATGGTCTTTTAGAGAGTGTTAATTGCGAGCATTGTCTGTATGTTGCCAATCTCATTCTTTCAGAACCTTGCTGACCTTATCCAGCACACAATACCTAATAAAGTTAATAAACAAAATTTGTTAAATGTTCCTGTTACTGCCTGCCTGCCTTATTTTAACTCCTACTGCCTCGTTTCCTGACACAAGTATCTTCTGCTGTTGTGGGAAATACTGTATTATATGGCTGCTGTTAAACCTACTAGTTTCTAACAAGATGAGAAACCATTTATGGTGATTTGATTGAGCAAGAGCTTCTGTTGTACAGCATAGGCATGTAAAGTATTACTAATTGTTATTAAATAGTATCATATGAAAAATGGGGATTTCTGTATGTGTCTGAAGAGCCAACAGTATGGTTAATGATGTAATTACAAAATATGTCCTTAGTGGTGGTTATTTTAACACAGATTAAACTCTAAAGAACTACACCGTAAAAACAGTAATTCATTCCTAAAGCATACTTTTCTTTTTTTCTTCAGAAACTTTATACAGTATGTGACGTAGCACTATGTGTAATCAACAGCAAAAGTGCTTTGTGCAATGCAGATTCACCGAAGGACCCTGTATTGCCAACCAAATTTTTTACACAACCTGAAAAGGTAAATTTGTTAATTTAATTTCCAGAGTAATAAGGGGAAATACTTTGATTTTTATGGAGTTATCTCCGTAACATAATGCCATGAGTGGGGAAAACGCATAAATTTTATCCTCGGCAATTAAATTTTTTAACATCACTGTATGCTGTGCTATCTATGTTTTATAAATGAGCAATGTTTGTAACCAGGTGCGAGCTAATTAGAATAAATATTGATATGTTAGCATGTTTTGCTAGATCATTTCATTGAAGTGTTTTACAAGTGCATCTGAATATATAAGAATATATTCTGACTGTATACCTGAACTAGAATGCAAAGCAGACAAAAAAGAAAAAGGGAACGTTTTTTATATTATCTGTGGTATGTTTATATCTGTCAGTAGCTGTTTGGCTATTTTGCTTGCTGTGCAAGTTGGTCCTCCTGTTACCTCATAATAGGCTTGGTGAGTACAGCTCTGCTGTCAGCAATAGCAACTGTCCTTTAAGAGGCATACTTCTAAAAAGTGTAAGTGGAACCAAAGTAATTCTCTGGACCAGACCTGATGGTTGTACTGAAGAATACATTTCACGTTTTTCAGTGTCTTAGACTGTAAATTACCAGCCTTTCCAGAATCCGTTTTAGAAAAATTGAGTTTGCTTTTTTAACTGTGAAATGGCAGATGCCATGGTGACAGGGAGCTGGTGTCTGTGATAGCTACCTGCATTCAGATTTAGTGTTCTGGTCTGTGTAAACTGCAGTCAGAGTGACAAAGGTAGCAGCATTCAACTTGTTTAAAGAAAACGGCACTTCTTTTCTTCTCTTTGGACTTCCCATTAAAAAGACAAAAGTGAAAAAACAGAAATGGCAGTTTTGCTTCACTTCAAATAATTCATGTCGTTCAAGAAGAAAAACTGTTAATCCCAACTTCAAGTATGGCATACTGTCATTCAGTAATGCTCGCTACAGATCTTCAAAATACTAGTTTCGCCTGTCTTTATTAGATTGATTCATTTGTCAGCAGGTTGCATGGTGTGAAGTATCTGTAGCACTCAATAGTAGCATCTAATTTGAGAAGTCAGTGGTGTATATATATAAAAAAAAAAAAACAACAGCAAGATTGAGAGACCAAACACAAACTGATACTTGTTTTATTTTTTATACAGGATTTCTGCAATGACAGGAATTACATTTCAGAAGAGACAAGAGTTCTTCTTTTGACAGGAAAGGTACTGTATTTTGAGAAGTGACATTTGTTTGAATATTAGTTGTGATTTTTTAAAATGTCCAGGACTACTGTAGTTCAAAAATTGTATTAAGAATTTGTGTACAATAATTTATGATTCTTTTATGTGATGGCATAATTAACGCCTTTAACCTACTACCCGGTGAGTACACAACACCGAGATTACCTGCGCACTGAGGCAGGTAACTACAGTTGATTAACTACGGTTTTTCACATAACCACAGGTTTTTCCTTTATTTGAATAAGCATGGCATAAAGTTACGATGCAGATACTTAAATGTGACACCACTAGCACTGGAGGTCTTAAATTTTCAATCTTAATATTTTGAATATAGCTGTTAATGCTGTTAAATTTAACTGCAAATGTCTACACCCTTTCGAACGTCTCATTTTACTTCAGATATAATTTGGCTACTACCTTCATGGGGCGGGGGAGGTGGGGGCAAAAGGGGCCAAAAACCCCCATAAAAAACAGAACCTATTTTTATACCTTTTTCCCATCATCTGTCCTTTCTCGGGATTGTGAAACTGTCTTTCCTAGGTTCTAGATAAATTATGTTGGCATGCTTTTTAATCTAGCTTGAAAAATTAGAATTTTTTTTTCCCTTGAGCTTAGTGAAAGAATGCTGACTGACCAGTAAAATATAAAAATCCTGATAACAGTATAAATCATGCTTTTAATATAAATTTCATGTGCATTTATTGATTTTCCTGTTTCTGTGTTCCATGAACTGTTACTGCATTAATTTCTAAAGTCTTCAGTTAGAGCAGAACTTTGTAGTAATTGTTCATTGTAAATGTGGAGACAAATGATCCCTCTGTAAATAGCCATTATCATTTAAAATTGCTTCTTCTCACATTGATTTTTCATTTATACAAAGAGTTTCCACTATCAGAGCCGTTCACGTGGGTGAGGTTTGTTCAGTTGGCAGAATCCTGCCTCTCCTTGCTTCATGTTCACTCAGTGACACCAGCTGGGTTGGCCTTACCTTAGGAAGGGAGAAGGCAGACAGAAGATCACCTTCTTTAGCAGCAGCCAGTACCAGACTAGTGCTTTAAATATGCTCAGAAGAGCATAGTCTCTGTCTAGTGCTGTGACTGTTTCATCTTTGATAACATTCAAATATAATCAATGAAGCATTTGCAACTTTGAAGCCAGTTTAGTTGTTTGCATAAACTTACTGCTTTCCTTTTATGATAAAGCATTCAGCAATTTGGAGGAAAGCTGTCTTAACTAAAAAAATCATGCTTATTTTAAGACAGCCCTTTCTCATGCATTCTGTTAAAATAGAGCAGGAGGAGGGGGATGTCCAATATCAAGATAGTATTATTTAGGTAATTTTCAGTGTTCTGGGAAAATGGACATTTATTCCATGCTCTGATGGAATGCACAAACACATGCCTCTTTTTCTGTCCCCTTCCATTTTGGAAAACATAAATGTATAAGGATATCCCACTGACTTAGACCAATAGTACTTTTTGGCCTGGTGTTGCTCTCCCAGAGGGACCTAAACACCACCATTAGGGAGAGCATGCAAGTCTAGCCACTTTCTGCGGTACATTCCCCCTCGTACTCCCCCAGCATTTATAATTTTTATAATGGAATACTAGACTCTGCATCTGTGCCTCTTGATTTTGGTGTCTGCTTATGGACTTGTTCACAAATTTGTCTGCTCTGGTTTTGAACCTCCTCATGCTCTGCCTTCAAAATCTCTTGTGGCAGTAGGTGCTAGAAATTCGCAACCTGCTGGCTATGCAGAAGCACTTTCTTTTCTCCCTTAAACATGTTCTCTGTCCTATTAGTTGCACCAAACACTTCCTACTTTTTATAAAATACTCAGTAAATAGAGCAGATAAAACATTATAAGAATAATATATTTAAGTGTTGTGCTGTGTTAGCGCTAAGATGATGCAGCTACTGAACATGTGCTCAGTAACAGGCCGTTTCTACAGAGATTATTGCCTTTTTTCACTGGCCAAATGTTTTCCAGCATCTGTGGTATTTCTTTCCTGCCCGCTCCCTCAGAACTTCAACACATGGGATTAAATTTTTCTTGTGAGAATGTCTTAATAAATTAACTTGGTCTCTGGGGTAATGTAAAATTACATGAAGAATGCGACATGACAGTTATGAAAACTTCCTTGACTTTTCTCCAGAGACAAAATAAAATAAAAAACTTCCTACTGCCTAGCCAGCCTGACCAAATCAGTCAACAGAAACAAGCCATAGCAAGATCTAAAATACCATCCCTGTACTGGAGAACCCTGGAATAGATAGATGGTGTTGTTAATATTTTTACTCTGGCTTTCTGTAAAGTAAGTGTGTACATTTTCTGCTGTTGTAGTGAACCTAATTCTGCATTACATTCTGGAAAGCATTTCCCAGAGGTGCTTTGCTTTGCAAATATAGGATGTTGACACACCTTTTCGGTCCTCTAATATTATCTAATATTCTGGGTTTCACTGGGACTTCTCTACCTGCTATCTGTTCAAAGTGTGAGAGACAGCAAGGCAATTGGTGAAGTGCTGTTAAATGATGAGAAGTAAAAGCAGGATAGACAGTGGTTTTTAAGTGAAGATGAGGTCTGTAGCTCTAAACTGATGATATCATGATTGAGACCATTAATCCAGAAAAAGTATTTTAAAATACTCAAGAAAATATTTTAAAAATTAAATATGTATCTGAAATTTGCATTTTTAAGATTAAACATTTTCTTTTAGCCAAAACCAACTGCTGTATTAGGTACGGTAAACAAGCCATTATCTGCAACTGGAAGGAGACCGTATATTAGAACTACAGGATCAGAGACTGGAAGCAATATCAGTGTAAACTCTGAGCTGAGCTCTTCTGCAGGAAACAGATCAAGGTAAAAGAGTGTGAAATTTCTTTCATCAACTGTTTTTACTTCATGTTTTCCAGTGTGCTTGCATGTTTTAGAACAGGAGGTGATTTGGTGTATGTGCCTATTTGTTTGAAGAGTGTCTATTTTGTCCTGTTTTAAAAAAAAAAACAAAAAAACAAACAAAAAACAAATAGTTCTTTTATAGGTAAAATCTCTCTCTTTGCTTTTGGTTTTGGTTTGGTTTTTTTTTTTTTGAGTAGACAAAAACTCAGTGCAGTGTTTAGGTGTGGCCTGCCTATAATTACACATACTACAACAGAAGAGACACTATACTGTTTGAACTTTTGGTGTTAATATTAGTAATATTTTTACATCAGAAAATATATCGATTGAAGAGAACAGCCATAATTAATACTACACAGATTTTGTAACTCACACATTTTTTTATGTATAAATTAGGATTAATCCTGATTGGTAACAAGAAACATTTTTGATGTAGATGAAATATTCTCACCTATTTAAGATTAGGAACAAGTAAAAAGAGCTTGCTGAAGAGGATCAGGATCTCAGTGGAAAGATGCAACATATGATTGTAATATTTGGCCTTGTTTCTAGTAAGTGTTATGTTCATGTAGATACAGAGTTTTTAAATTTGTCATAAATCTGAAGAAACAGTTTAGACTTTCAAATTTTAAGATTGTTTAATTTGTTTTGGAATTGATTAACTGGCTAAGATAAAGGGTTAAAGAAAGTAGAGAAAGTCAACTCTAGTTGCTACAATTCATAAGGCTAAAGGGAGGCATAACTCAGTTCAGAATTTGTTCTGTAAATGTTCATGATATCTGCTGTAATAATCTTGATTATTTTTTAAACTATTTTGTTTTTGAAACTATTGTATGTTTGTGTAAATTAACTTGAAGTTCAAGCATTGCTGGTTTTTATTTTTCTTCACTACCTTTGCCAGTAACGTCTCTTTCTATCTGGAAAAAGAATGTGGCCTCATTTAGAGCACTGGTCTTAAGTTTGCAAAAATAATTATATGGCATTGCGTCTGTGATAAGGGATTTGGTTCAGTGACTAGTGAGTTACTTTCAGGCCTTTCCCAGTTCTGGGAAAGAAAATGTAAGTATGGACGCAGGCAAATTCAACTCTCTTTTTAACTAATTTAGCCTGTCTGCATTGATTTATTTTATTCTATTTTTAAAAATAATTGAAAGCATTTTTCTTCTTTTGTTTTGTATGTTTTGTTTTGTCTTCAATTATGCTACCAGGGAACAAAGTTCAGATATATCAGAAACTGGGGTCAGTGAAAATGATGAAAATCCTGTGAGGATTATTTCAGTCACACCAGCAAAGACAGAACCTGTGAAAAACAAGGTATGTCTGGGGATTTTATGGACTGTATCTCTATAATAAGTTTGGCATTGGAGATTTATTCCATACACATCACTGCAGGTGGTCTCTGAGGAACAGGTAATGTCCAATTTCATTTCTTGTAGTTATATCACTTTCCTAGCCCAATAGAAGACCCCTTATTTTCAAAACTACTATTTATTTTATCCAGAGTAATTAACAGAGCTCATGTGCTCAGAAATAGCATAGGCAAATTGGAAGCGACTTCCCGCTTTTTCTAAAATTCCAAAAGACTCCCATCTTTATTCTATGTTTTGCAGTATAAACAACAGTAAGGGTGCAATTCAGAGTGAAGGTTGACACCTGTAGCTTTAACTGAAGATATTGCCAGGAAAATGTCAAGTGGTCCTCTAGCATGAAATAAACATCTAACTTCTGGATCATGTCACAACTAAAATATTATTTAAACTTTAAAGATTTTTAATGCTTTCCCCACCTTCCATTAGAGAGAGAAGATCATGCCTAAATCATAATGATTTTTTTAACTTATAAAACATACAGTTGCATGAGGTTTAACAAAGGTAAATGTGAAGTCCTGCACTTGAGATAGATTAAACTCAAGGAGCAGTACAACATGCTGAGGTCTGCCTGGCTGGGGTGTAGGTTGGCCAAGAAGGACCTGAGGGACCATCCCAGTGGACAGCTGGCAGAGCATGAGTCGGCAGTGTGCCTTGGCAGCAGCAAGGGCAAGCGGAGTCCTGGGCTGCATCAGCAAGAGTACAGCCAGCAGATTGAGGGATGCGATTATCCCACCCTATTCATGAGGCCACACCTGGAACACTGTGTCCAGAATACTGTGTCCTCCCCAGTTCAACACAGATCTTGAAACACTGGAGAGAGCTTTGCAGAGGGCCACCAAGATGATAAAGGCTTGGAGAAGTTGTCATACGAAGAAAGTTTGAAAGTGTTGACTTTCTTCAGCCTAGAAAAGAGAAACCTTGGGAGGATCTTTCAATACCTAAAAGGTCTTTATGGAGAAGCTGGGAGTACTGTCTTTTCAAGGCTGCATGGTCACAGGACAAAAGGCTACAGGCAGGAGTTGCTTCAGGGTA
Organism: Burhinus bistriatus; assembly: GCA_013397275.1. Taxonomy (NCBI): domain Eukaryota; kingdom Metazoa; phylum Chordata; class Aves; order Charadriiformes; family Burhinidae; genus Burhinus; species Burhinus bistriatus. The sequence continues at coordinate 324,333 of VYXH01005902.1, forward strand.
AATTCCATCTGTATGCAAGCAAAAAAAAAAAAAA
>VYXH01005902.1:324411-336961 GCA_013397275.1 Burhinus bistriatus
AAAATTTCTACCTTGTGGGTAGAATGGAAGACACCCGAATAGGTTGCCCAGAGAAGTGGTGGAATGTCGCTGTTCACAGCTTGGCTTGTCAAGGGCCCTGGATAACCCCTGAGGCCCTGCTTTCAACAGAAGGTTTGACCAGATGGTTTCCAGAGGTCACTTCCAACCTAGATGATTCTGTGATTCTAAAATCAAAGTAGATTTTTGTAATAACGTAGGGATATACAGATGGCTCATGCTGTATGCATTTTAAGAAGTTATATATCTACTCTTTTTTAGTTAGATGAAATCAGAGTAATAAGCAGGTGTTTTGTATCGTCACATAGAAAAGTTAGTTTTTTCTTAATCTTTTAAAATAATATCCACATGGTACTCACACTCATGAGCTAATGAAGAAGAAAAAAAATAATTCCCAAATTTCAGCATATGGTTCCTTTTTATCTTCTTTTTCCCCAAAATAGGGTTCTTCTGAAAAGTTAGAGAAGTTAGGCAAAGAATTTAGGAAATAAATCTTCGAAAATGCTTTCTAGGTTCTTGAAACCTGACTGTAGTTGAAATTTTCAAAGAGTGGTTATCTATAAATTTCTTACAAATAGAAGTTGTAAATGTCTGCCATGAAGCTGCTAGAACAGTAATAAAAGATTACAGACACTGCCTCATTTATTTAAACATTTAAGAAATAATGGTAGACTATTTAACAAGAAAAGCCCTTGGTTCAGATGCAGCACTGAAGGCCCCTCGCTCTTACAGTTGGTGTATTTGAAATTGCTGAGTCATCCCAGCCATACTTCTTCAGTACCCTTTTCTCTGCTCCCCTTCCTGTTTCGGAAGCCAGCGTTCAAATGAAGGTCCATCATCCAGTTGCTTCCTCTTTGTTTCCATATGAATACTTTTCTGTGTAGAGACCTACATTGCCACCAGCCTTTCTGTTTCACCTATACAGACACTGCTTCATGAAACTTAATTGCTTCGAGTACCTTGTTCAGTGTAATGAGAAAAACATGCATGTAGGCCATACCTATTCAGGCAAGACAAAGAGTTAACAGGGACAGCAAGTTTCATTTGTGACTAGGTCTTAATCCCTTTTATTCCCTGCAAGCCTTGGGTTTTTTTTCATTGTATTTACAGTTTTAGTAATCTGCACCTTTACTGAATGTTGGTCTCAAAATTTGCATATATCGAAGTAAATATCATTTGCTGTACCAGAATCATTACTCTTGCTCCTCAGTTCTCTTCTGCCAGTTGGCAAAGAGGCAGTAAAAGGAGCTTGTCCAGAAGAACCGTCATGGGAGGAGCTGTGATTATTAGTCTTACTGTAGTCTCACTTTCAAGCAACTGAAAGATACATTGCATGCAGATATTAACATTACACACAGTGTAGGAAAACTTTTTGCAAGGTTAATGTCCGAAATCCCATTTAGTAAACCTTGTTACTAGGTCTAAGCCCTTGTGATGTGTTTTTATGAGAACACTTACTTTCTCTTTTATAAACTCATGTTTCTGTCGGAGGGAGGTAACAATGTGAATTTGCCTTTGGGTGTCTTTTTTTTCTTCACATTCATGATTTTTATTTTCTAGGAGATTAATTCTGATCAGGCTACACAAGGAAACAGCACTGAACGTGGGAAAAAACGAACAGCAACAGCATCTGGAACCGAGAATATTCATCAAAAACCTGAAGAAAAAAACGTAGATGAAACAGGACCATCACTCGCAGCAAAAACCAGGAGAGGGCGTCCACCCAAACCTGAACCTCAGGGTACCACTGCAAAAAATGAGGAAACAAATAAACCACCTGTCAGGGGAAGGAAAAGGGCAGCAGTCAGTCAAGAAAGTCCAGGGAGTTTAGAGGCAGGTAATGCCAAAGCACCAAAACAGCAAGACACAGCAAAAAAGCCAGCAGCAGCACAGAGACAAATTGATCTACAAAGGTAAAAATAAATAAATACATGGGTGGGGTGGGCCTTTCCTGTCTCAAGATAGACCCTGAATTTATAATTATAACAGATCTAGCATAGTTAAAAGGCAGAACTAAACCACAATGATTTATAAACCATGGTCCCACACACGTTGTGTTGTGTTCTGTAAATACTAGGGCAGCTGGAATTGGAGAAAGGAATTTGTTTGGTCAGAACAGGGTAATCTAACCTGTTTTCACCGAATTTTATTTTTTCTGTTGCATCCTGGTTCCACTTACTAGCATTGCTATGTAAAAGAACTAAAGATTGAGAGTGTTTCAGTGCATTCATTAATGCCAGGTACACGGGAATTCAAGTGCTCTCCTCTACTGTGTTCATTGATAACAAAGGCTTGAAAACAGACCATCTTTAATGAACAGAACAAACTATAATTATAACTTTAATTATTTTCTGATATTTTGGGTCTGTGCTTGTTTGATATTAACAATATTTTAATACATATTTTAAGTAAATCAGAAGCAGAATTTGGAACTGTGTAAACTACAAAACAGCTCTATATCCTAGTGTTGAAATATGTTGATTTGATTTCCAGTATAAACAAACCACAAATGTGCATAAACACTGAGAAATTTGTTTAGCTGAATCTGATACAATAATAATTTTACTGCAAAAGTGTCAAAGGTTGTAGAGCAATAAGATAAGGTCAGCAAACCAGTGTGCTGGAAGAAATCACAAATTAATCTAAAGGATGAAAGAATCATTGGAATGGTTTCTTGCTAGAGATTTTGTAAATTGAAGATCTTGCAGAGAACCTCAATCAAAAAGAATTACCTTTTCCTCTCTCAGCAAGGTTCATACGCTAGTAAATTGTTCAGTCTTTCAAGAGAGTGGTATTTGTGTACAGCCTTGCAGTGCTTGGTTTATACATCAAATTTCTTTAAGTCTTCATAACAAATTGCACTATCCATAGCCTTTAAAAAGCCACCTGTATCAGATAGCTTCTTTAAAATATGTAATACCTTAGTGTTTCTTGGAAAAAAACACCAAAACATTGTTAACGTTTTTCAGAAGCCAGGTGCTTGGAAGTGATGGAGATTCACTGTTGGAGATAGACTCAAGTCCAGAATATTCCCAAAATGCAATGGATCTTTTTAAGGCCTGTGGGAGCAGCCAGGAAGATACTGAGGATACAGAGATAGCAGAGGGAGGCTTCCTTAAGGTGTAGCAGGCATCTTATACAGGACAATTCTGTGTGTTTTATTGTAGCTTATACAGCAAGGAATCAAAGAAATTTGTCTGTCTTCTAGAAAAATGTATGTTAAAATAGCTGTGTCTGATAGGTTTTTTTGCTTTTAAGTACAAATGTACGAGCTACTGTAAATATTTGAAAACATTTGAAATAGTGCTTGTTCTTAAGTAAGACAGGCTATTTTTAGGAGCCTGTATAATTAAATACAGTTAATTAGAACAAGTTACCATTCTTATTCTCTCTCATCCAGTGAAAGCTATGGATAAATGTATTTCTGTTTATGCTGAAAAAACATTAATGATGTATGGAATTGATATTATTCTACTTGTGTATTTCCAAGTTTATCAGGAAGTTGTGATATACAACAAGGAAATTTAGTTATATTCAATGAATTATGTAATCATTAAGAAGTTACAAGATGGAGTTGGAAGAATCACAGTATAAAGAGTGTAAAAGCTAAAATGTAGATGATATAGGTAATATTTTGATTCAGAATCAATTGTAATTTCTGTGTCCTTACGATTAACTTCTATTTCCTTTTCTCCCCCCAAAAAGGTAAAAAGAAAACTTGCTCGAAAAGGGAGGAAATGAAGGCCAAATAAAGGCATGCTCCAAGCTTCTGCAAAAACTAGGATTCAGAAATTTCCTGTACAGGAACTGAAATTACTTCAAAACACACAGCTTTCAGCTCTGAAACCAGAAGGAAAACTATGCTTCCCTTTCACGTGAAATTAATCCTTCTCAATGGAAATGTAAAGCAGAAACTCTTGAGAAAGAGGCTAAAAGCATCTGTACTTATTTCCCCAGAGACTTTTTTTATGAAAAGTCAATAATTAAGCAAATTGCTTAACACTTGGTTCCAGTTCCTGCATTCTGGAGTTTAAAAGTGTATTTACACCATTAATTTTCATGCTGCATTTTTTTTTAAAGAAAGTCAGAGAAGGTCCTTACACTGACATTGAAAATTCATGATCCTAGAGCCAGGTATTCCCATGTTTCACAGAAAAGTAGAAGTCTACTGAATGGATTTTAAACAAGACTAGAGGAAAAAAACAAAAAAACAAAAAAAATTTTTTGCTTTACTTTTGGAGACTGTTTTATGTATAATTCTTTCTGCCTGCCTACTTTTCTGCAAAAATAAGATGTACAGATTTCAGTTCCCTGCTATGAAAAGTCATGTGGTGGCAATTTTATAAATGTTGCTTTCTGATTTTTATCAGAGTGGGAAAGTAATCACTTAAAATTATTATTAATTCGCAAGTAGACATTTCATTTTTTAATTTTCCCTCCATTTTAGTTTAATATAATTTGCAATAAATGTACATATTGATGTTTGTTTTATAAAAACATATATCACTTTTAAGTGTTTTTACTCCTGCGGTTCTGTTGGAATATTCTAAATTTTAAAGGAGTAAAGACAGTCCAGCATTTGATTTTATAATGTTTGTCACCAGATTTTTATTATTGATGTAAAGAAAAAAAAAAATCAATTTTTAAAAATAGTTGGACTTTGGCAGCTTTGTAAGGAAAGTTGGAAATGTTTAGGATTGCTCTCAATTTTAAGCATTGTGCTGATTGGAAGTAAGTCTGTTTTGCATTTTGTCTTCCTGTCCAGGCTCATTTTTTAATGTTTATTTTAGAAGATTGTTGCATCAATATTATGTTTCCTGGCATTGTTCAGCATAGATACAGTGTACACTTTTATGTACACATGATCATATTTAAGTTTGTTGCATAAAATAAACGCTTCTAGGTGTCATGTGGCAGTCTTTTTTTTTTTTTTTTTTTTTTTAATTTTCTTTCACAGAAAAGTACTTGCTATATCTGTGCATGGTCTTGGATGTTTATAGAAATACTATATTGAGCAAAGAAGTTGTAATGCAGACATAGTTGTATAGTTTACAAGATAGGGTTTTTAGGTGAAGTTACAGTGCTTTATCTTGTAAAGTTGTATGGGAAGAAGGAGGTTGGTCTGCAGAGCGGCAGTGAACAGTTCACTTTGTTTCCCTGTGCCTCAGTTCCCCATTTCTCTTCTGCAAATTGTTTTGAAATCCCTTGATGCATTGTAGAAGAGCTGGGTACTCTTGACATTAGTTAAGGATTACTTGCCCTCCTAAAATGTCTAGGGTGTGGTTCTGTGCTGTTAAACAATGACAAGGTCTCTCTTACCAAGTGTTTAACCGGCGTTACAGTTATTTTTCCTCTAAGAGAAAATCAGACTCTCTTCGCAAAGCAGTATATGCAATGCTTTTTCTAAAGCAATCTGCGATGCTTTGACTTGAAGGATTTTAAATGCTTCTGATGGAGGGAGACTGGGAGATTTTAAAAGCTTTTAATTACACATCCGTCAGGGCTTTGACTTCTAAAACTTGAAATAATTTCACAAGATGGATTTACTGATCATAATGCAGTTTCTTTGTAGTGTTCTGGTCAAATACTTCCCTGATGCAAAAGACAGTATTTTGGTTTAAAATAATTTTAAAATCTAGTTGTTAGAAGTTTTTAGGTGCTACCTAAAACAGGAGCTCTCTTTTAGAAATGAGCTCTGGTATCTAGTGGTGTGCCTCTAACAATTACTTGAAATCTGGACTTGACTAGTCTTGCAAATATTCAGAATCGTTTGCAAAAACTTTGTTTTTTGTGAAGTGGACAATTGTTGGGTGGGGTTTTTTCTTTTTTCTCTTTCTTTTTTTCCTTGTTTTTTGGTCAGTTTTTAATTAGTTCAAATGTCAAGTTACTCAAGCAATCATCATAGAATAAATTAGGTTAGAAGGGGTTTGTGGAGGTTCAGTGTCATGCTCAGAGCAGGGTTTTCAGTTGTCTTTCTACAAGCAGAGTTATGTAGAGCTTTTTTCTCCTGTTTTCTTTAAGGGGACATTTGAGTTACCTCCATCTGTTGATTATCAGTATAGTCAAAGAAGATCGGTACAGTCATGCAGCAAATTATACTGGCTATAATTGATTGTGCAAAAATGCAGCATACAAACTATAGGAGAGGTCTGCTGGTGGCCCACTGGTTTCTTTTCAGAACTTGCCCCAGACAAGGCTACGTACAGAATTTCTCAGCCTGTCCCCCGCTACTCCCTCACCGGAGTCTGGAGAGCACACGTGGAACAGTTCACAGTTGCCTCAGCGGTGGACGCCTTTCTGTAAGAACAGTGTCCCCTACGGCCGGGGGTCATTACAGCAGTCTCGCTTGTGATAGCAAGTAGTTGGAACCGTCAGCCTTTAAAACAAATACAGGGAAGTACAGGCATAATTTTTATGCATACATAATCGCTGCATTGCTAGTACTTCTTCTGATGCTTTAAAAATAAAATGTACTAAAGAGTAATCAGTATGAAACTGTGGAATTGAAGGAAAATTATTCCAAAGAAAGAGGTAGGGGGGTTGTGCTTGGCCATATATAAGTTTTTAAATATTTTACATAAGAATGGGGATTCTCTCATTGTAGTGAGAAAACCGATGCTCAGAGGTTTTCACTTGTTAATGTGCGATAAAGAATAAGGAAACCTGATAAAACCCAATCTTTATGGCTTTTATCCAGTGTAGGATTTAAAGGTGCTGAGGTTTCACATTCAGTTACATAGCTAAAGCTAAGTTCTCATCATCTTTAAGTTCCCATCTTCATAAAAGTGTGGCTTTGTTTCTTAGCGGACATGCATTTATTTCTGTTTCTTTGTGTCCTCTGATGCCTGGACCGCATGGCTTTCATAACAGTAAGACAGGAAGGCTGTTCTGAGAACGTACTTTGTAACGTACTAAATTAAACCTCTACCACTCAACAAAATTAAATCTGAATAGTTGTTTTAGACAAAATAATAATGTTTTCTAGAGCAATCTTAAACAAGAAAAATAATGTGCATTACAAATCTTTTCTGCACGTGCTGACAAACCTTTAAGTTTTAGAATTGATAGATAACAAATCCTTATCTAAAATGTACTTCCAGCCAATAGATACTTAGCACACGTTGTTGGACCAAGTTCAACATCAGACTGGCTCTTGAGTTCCGAGTTAATCCTGGGGCTGTCATAGATGAACTGTCTCCTCTAAAGATCCGAAAAGATTTGGGACCGCGAAACATATGCAATATACAGGAAATCTGCTTCTTTAAGAAATCATCCACGTGGATCCTAGTTCGCTTGCGTGTGTGCCCCGTGATTGTATTTATCAGAAGTAATAGGTTTGTTTGTGCACGGAAATCAAGTCCCAAATGGGTGCTCAAGGAAATAGCCCAAACTAAAGCAGCTGGACGATGAAGTCTACGTGCCAGCCAGGCTGCAGGTGTGCATAGCTGATAACCAAGTGTTAGTCACAGTGTAGCTGGTCTCAGCCCAAGGAATTGTATCTTGGTGCAGGAACAGGTTTGCATAGGGAATGGCAAGGTGTTAAACAGCAATTAACAAAGTCCTTCTGTACAGCTGCACTTGATATGTCCCTTGGAGCCTTCCCCTGCTTAGATTTCTGACAAGGAGGGAATCATCCTGCTGATGAGTACCCCAGGTACTTAGATGGTCAGAGGGAAGCTCAAATCCTAACATAAAATACTCCTTTTAAATTTCAAAGACCAACAGCAGCTTCTATTCCTTAAAGAATTTGTAAGTCTGATGTTCCCTGGATCTGTTTGCCTTGGTTCCTGAAAGGCAGCAAACAAGATGGGACTTCCTCAGCAGCAGAACTTGGAAGTCCTGGAAGAGAAGCTGAGGGGGCAGCTGACAGCCTCTCCCTTCCCTGCTGCACAGCCTGAGTCATGAGAGTGGATCCAAAATTTCTTGTACCTGTAGTTTTACCACAGGAGAGACCAAAGGGGGCGAGCGTCCCAGTTTCTCCCTTCGATATCACGCGCTCTGATCTTCTGTTTCTAACTGAAGGTGGCTGGTCCCACAGCTCCATCAGAGATTCCTTAGCACCAAGTCACTGTGGTGACCCAGAGGATGACTACTTTCACAAATCTGACTCACCAGAAATGCTTTGAATTCAGAGCAGGAACATCTCTCACTCTTGGGCAAGTTCCCAGCCTTATTTTCTGCAAAGGAAGGAAAGGAAATGAGCAAGTTTTGGGCATTTGCAGCTGCTTGTAAAGGAATGAGTGGGACCACAGCAAGAGGTCGGTTCAGGCTTGTTCCAGTTCAGGTAACCTCCCCCTCACTTGGGCTACAAAAACCGAACAAGCCAGTAGTTGGTAGGAGCAGTGCTGCACCCGAACTCAACTGGCATCACACATGCCTAAAGATGCTGTGAGCTCGTTCCTCAGACCCTTGGTGTCACTCACAGGCCCTTCACACAAATGGCACGTTACTGGAATTACTGCCCACAACAGGCAGCGTACACTGATCGTACCATTGCCCTGGGAGAAGTCCTCGTGCTAACCTGATCTAAAGACCTGACCCACCACAGAGCATCTCTGCTCTGTTTCTGCAGAGCGAAAGTCGTGGCAAGCTTTTATCAGAGACCTCGCTGACTGTGCAATGGCTTGGTGTTGCGAGCCAACAGCAGGAAGAGTCAGGACTCATGACCCCTTTAGCTTTGGCAAGAAGCCATTCAACTTGGAACCTCGTGGATTTATCAGCGCAGCTAGATCCACGGTCAGCAGAGCCGAGACATCCATGGGCAATGCAGTTGGGTCCTGTGTTACCTGATGAGGAGGGACAGCCATCAGGAGACACATCTGCTCTTCAGTGGGAGCACAGAGGTTATCTGAGCTAATTTGTAACTCGCTGAGGTCACGCTGGCAGCGGTGTAGTCTCAGCAGCGTGTCAGCTGAGGCAAGAAGCATGGCCAAGTAACTTTGTGTACACCGAGCGTCCTGCTCCCATGACAAGACTGTTATTTCAACAGCCACAAGAGCTCAGATGTGTGTTCATAACGCTGCAAGGCGGGCATGCTCCAGAACAAGAAATACACGTTTTACTCCTTAAGTTCAGGTGTTTAATTCTCCTCTCATTGCCCTGGAAGCGGAGATTGATAAATGTTGACCCTGATGCATCAAAGCTTCTGAAGCAAGAGATGGTGGGTGATTATGGCAGTCCCAGGCATGGGCTGAGTCGCTTTGGTGTTGGGTCCAGTTGCTGTAGAGCAGGTGGGTCATCACTGCGTGCTCTAGAAACTTCATAGGCGATGATCTGATTTCTTACCTCAGCATGGCAGAGTTGCAGCAGCCAGCATCTGGCTGGCACCCTGCTCCGAGGAAAGCTGGGACCTTCAGAATATTTTGCCCTGCGGTCCAAGTCAAGACTCAAAATACCACGTGCTTTGCTACACGTATTCAGCATCATCCGTCTTAGGATGAAATGAGGTGGGCTTATGGTAGTGGCATAGGTTTGAGCCATCAGCCTCCTCCTCTCAGGAGGTTTACATGCCGTCTGCAGAGCACATGTGGGGTGCCCTGCATGGACACCGTGCTGCTCCCTGCTGGCTCTTGTCTGCTTCCTGCAAAATTTGGAGAGGTCATCACTGCCCAAGTAATTCATGCCATCACCTCTTGGCTGCTTCCATCCCTGAGTGTTCCCAGGAAAGGAGAGAGCAATCTGTAGTCTGGATAAATTATTTTGGATGGTGGTAGCAGCAATCACTGTTCATCCTTCCTCATGCCATTACACCAGGACAGGATTTGGGCTGGGGCACGGATGAGGAAGCCAGTCTGCAGACCCTGGGAGTGGACATGACCGCAATAGCTCTGTACCTTTCCTAAGCACCCTTTCCCATCTTTCCTCAACCTTCCTGCCACAGTATGTTGCTTCCCAGCTGTTCTTCAAGGCCCTCTTTGCTGTATCCATCCACGCCTGCACATTGTGTCTTCTGCATTACGTTCTCACTTTCTTCTTGTGAGTTTAGCTTCTAGCATAAAAGGATTTGGGGAGAAAGAGGACTCCATGCCGTGATTCACTTCTGGTGCTTCTGGGGGGATGCATTCACAGTTTGTCAGACTCTGCTTTAGTAACAAGATTTTAAACTCTGTTTTTCCCACAAGGACTCCCCACGTTCAGAGTTGGCGTCCTCCCTAATTCGGTACAGGTTGCTTCCGTTCCTCACTCCCTTCATCAGGCGAGGAGTTGTTTCTCACAGCGTACCAACCATGCAGATTCTGGCTCCAGTAACCTGTATGTTACCGTAATGTCACCCTGTCTATGAGCCCCGCGTAGTCATCTCAGGAGCTGCCTGAGAGTCTGTCTTGAACATGCACTGAATGGCCCAACCTCCAAAAGCTTTCATGAAATTTTCTGGCTCTCTGGATTGTTACAAGCTATCACAGGAGCTCCAGCATTCCCCCACTGAGAAACAATGTGTATTTTTAATCCTTTCTGGTTTCCACAGGTGTATGAAAAACCAAACCCTCACAGACTACATACCAGATTGTGGTGGCAGTTACAGTCCCGTTGTGTTGACCAGGAGGTAGACATGGTCACCTCTCTGGCTTTCCAGGTTTCAAAGACATCTTCCTGGTAAGATCATCCATCAGAGCGGATCAATGCGTATAAATACCGAAATGGGAGAGTGTAAACAAATGGAGCCAGGCTCTTCTCAATGACTGCACATAAAGTTGTGCTCGGAAGTACATCCCTAGAGAAATGGGTGGTTGATTTGTTTATTTGCGTATTTGGCTCCGAGTCCTCTAAAATGATGATGTTTCCATTGAGCATTATTTGAGCCTGGTCTTCCATATACAAAGTTGTGGCAGTAGCTTCACCACTAGGAGCTTTTCCCTCTCATTTTCTCTGATCCTGGGGTTTTTTGCCACAACAGTGGTTCGTAACACCAAGTTCAGCACATCAGTGGTGCTTGGATCCTGTTAGGACAGCGTGTGGGAGTAACACAAGGGCTTTTTGGTATAATCTCCTGCAACCTTCAGGCACCGACCCTGCCAACGCACTGACGCAGCAGATGTTACTGAAATCCTTCTAAGTAGGATAATGGAGGGAGCTTTGACCTACTTTAAAAAAAATAATAATTAAAACAATACATTTATTTTATTGGGGGTCAGGCTGGCAGCAACTTCCTTAATGTCCAAGAAGTTTGGAGTGTGGAGGAAGGTGGTGGAGTGGCAGAGCTGAGATGGGGGGACCACTGCTGTGGCCTGGCAAGAGCAGCGCTGCGGGGACGGGCAGTGCGTAGGTGCCAGGCTCAGCCCATACGCAGCTGCGTCTCGGTGGGCGCTCGCCTTCCCCCTCCCAGCTGCCGGGGTCTTGGGGGCTTGTCTGGGCTCACAGTCCAACGCTGCCTGGCAAGGGGTCACCGATTGGTCACCTTGCACCATGCCGCCTTCACCAGTGACTTGGGGCAGAGAAGCGCCTGACCCCAGCTGTGCACCTCGGTGTGTGTTAATGGGCGAGTGCTTGTTCCCTGAGCCACAGAGCCTCTCAGCAGGCACTCGCCATCGTGGCCACCTGAATCACCGGGCGCCTGGTCGAGACCCCGGTCCCAAAGCTCTGCCTGGTACTGGAGGGGGGCCACAAACCTGACCCGACCCACAGCAGCAATGCGAAGCGGTGCCCCTTCCAGGGGAGCAGAGGGCTGGAAGGGCCCCAGGAAAACTTTCCTGTTCCCAGGACAAACTTTTTCCTGACCAGTTAATATCAATCTGAGACTGTGTCCTCTGTACGTGACCTGGCCACAGAGAAAGGCCTGTCACTGCCTTCACCCTCTTGACTCACCGTGTCCCCAGGGTGGCTGCAGGCTGCTGCTCCCTGAGGCTTTCCGCTGCCCGCAGGGAGAGGGGACGGGCACCAGCAGTGCTGGGGCACCACCTTCATTCCCATCACCTCCCTCCATCTCCTTATACACTTTCTCCAAGCATGTTATGTCTGACCAATGCAACCCTTTCCCATGTGACCATCCGGTAGTAGCTACTGCTTGGCCTTTTTGAGGGCACCTGTGCCCCTCCCCCACAGTCTTGGCACCCCCCCACCCCCGAGCTACGGTCACCAGGGTAGGTGTCTGCCCATTACATTTACCAAGACAGACTTGCCATCTTGTTCGGATCCCAACACTTCACGTCTGCTTGTTACTTGGTTGCTCTTCAGCTTTCAAATCCCTTAACAGCCCTGGTAATGTGTTCCTTCTCCAAAAGACCACTCACCCTGTTGTGCCCAAGCCCCTTCCCAGCTACCTGCTGTCCAGGGAGCTGCACCACAGGCCAAGGACACTCATCGCCTCTGCCAGGGGCGTGAGGAGGGTTCCTGCTCTTACGACTTGTCCTTGCACACATTTTCCCTGAGGATGTTTTTGGAAGCCGCCTGAAGCAGTTGGCCAAGGTGGTATCAGAATTTCATTTGACTCAGCATCACTGAGCTACTTTCTTTCCAAAATACCATACCTTTAAGCCAAAATGTGGCCCTTTTGTGTCCATTTATCTGCTTCTTTTGCAGAGACCTTGACAGACAC
>VYXH01005902.1:337424-372076 GCA_013397275.1 Burhinus bistriatus
GATGGCCTGGACAGACAGTGGGCTGCCTCCAGCCCAGATCTGGACCCAGCACTCCAGCTGTGGCCTCCCCAGTGCTGAGAGGAGGAGCAGGGTCACCTCCCTCCACCTGCTGGCAACACTTTGCCTCATGCAGCCCAGGACACCATTTGCCACCTTTGCCACAAGGACACATTGCTGGCTCACGGTCAACTTGGTGTCCACCAGGACCCCCAGGTCCTGGTCTGCTAAGCTGCTTTCCAGTTGCCCCAGCATGTACTGGTTCAGGGGGTTGTTCCTCTGCACTTCCCAATGCTGAACTCCTCACAGGTGAGGACCGCTCACAGGTGAGAAGAACAGCACATGAACAATACGAAGAACAACTCTTTCCCTCTTTGTTCTTAAGAACCTTTTGGGGGTTTGTGGTTTTGGGTTGGTTTTATTTTTCACCTCCGCATCATCTGACTCGGTGAACTTTTGGTAACTACTTTGTTCATACACGTCTCCCTCTAAATAGCTCTCTCTTCTGACAAATACAGCCTAGAGACAGTTTGCTCCTGGCATTTTTTATGTGGGACAGATCATTTCAGGACTTGGATGTGGAAGATGCTGTAACGGGGAATGTGCATGCCAAGCAAAAGAGGGAGAACATCCCTCCTGCACACCCCCATCCCAGCAGGGCGTTTGCCTCTGGGAAGTTCATCCACAGGCTTCATTTCTCAGCCTTTGCCCCTTTAACAGTAAACGCCATAAACGAGAGGGGTTTTCACGCCGTTTGAACTGACAGCTTCAGATCCTCTAAACCACTTTCTACACAGATAAACCACCTCACGTCCAACATAGCTTCTCACAGTGACTTGAAGACGTTAGCCACCGTTTCCAGGAACACCTGGGCCCTGCTCTGTGGCTGGTGCTTGTTCTCCAGCCTTGCATTTAGGGAAATTTAAACCCCCGGCAATGCTACGATTTCCAGCACTATTGCTTTGTTACCAAACAGGCTTCATCTGCCATTCTAGTCCCGACCACAGCATGAAAGGGGACCACCCAGTCCTAGGTCTGCTTTTTGAACCGAAATCCACCTTGGAACATACCTGGCTCTTGGGTTTTGGGCTGTGACCAGCGAGGTGTTCCTGCTTCAAGGAAGGCACCCTCGTAGCCAACTCTCCACCCGGGCAGTGGGCAGATGTTTTAAAATGAGGACAGCCAGCTTTGCCCTGAAACAAGCAAGAGCTGCTCCCATTATCCAGTAATGCCGCTCGGCTGCGGGGAACTTCCCAAACCTCTCCGACAGGATCAGCAGGAGCCTTGACTACTCACCACCTACCACGTTCTTAAACTGCCAGCTGTGAGAAGAGTTGTTTTGGGAAAGCTGGAGGAAGGGCAGAGAGCGGGCAGGGAAGGCAAGGTGCTCGCTGGTCAGTCCCTTTTCCCACCCGCCAGAAGAGCAGAGGACCAGGAGTCCACGCCCTGCGCCACACCTGTGAGCAAAGGCAGATGTACCCTGAGGACAAGGACTTGGGTCTGGTGGCTCCAGTAACATCAGCACAAAACAGCTCCTCTCCCACCTTCCCCCCAGCAACACCAGATTCATTTTTCCCTCACCGTCCCAGCCGACTACCCTTTATTTCACACCAGGCTGTCACAAACCCACCTGAAGACTTTTATGTATTTCAACACAAAGCAGCCACTAAGTGAAGCAATGTAATTTATTTGACATTATACCACACACGGATGCTCCAGATCCAGACCCAGACTTGACCTTAAAACAATTTAAAATCCTGGATTTGCTGTATTGTATTGTATTGTTCCCTGCCCGAGAGCTTAATGTGTCAGTATTACAGCTATGGAAACAGAAAATGAAGTACAGGAGTCATCAAGCTAATAAGCACTATGAGTCCATTTCAACCGTGAACTCGCTTCCAGTTTTGGGGTGCGGGAAGAAACAACAAGGCTGTTGGAGAAGTATTTCCGTATACAGCAGCTCTCAGTTACTTGAGTCATAGTAGTGTCTAACTACAAGAACAAGGGAATATGGATTTTTTTTATTATTTTATTTTTTCTAAATTAATAGGCAGGCTAAGAGAAGAAGCCGCCAGCTGCAGCGGCAGGGCTGGGGAGTGCTCCCTCTCCCTCACCCCTCTTAATGAATGAGGTACCACAATACAACACAGCTCGTGAGGACAGTAAATTTAAACAAAAAGCAAAACAAAACCACCCACCTTTACACCACTGTCTTAACACCGTAAAACTGTCCAGCACTATTGTACCCAGTAGCGCCTGCCCGGAAACCCCCCCAGGGACAAAGAGACACCTGAAGATGGGAGGCGGATCTGGCACAAGAGCATTGCAGCCAGCTTCCCAGCTCAGCTCCCTGCTCACGGCTGCGGCTGGGCAGACACTCTCTGCCAAACTGCTTTACTCCATCTCACAAATGTTGACCGAGTCATGCCAAAAAAAGGGAATAGCGTGTACTGGCAGCAAACAAATCCATAGGCATCCTCTCTACTGGATTCTTCCTACAGCTGAGAACCAGGGCAGTGCTATTACCCAGCCAAGTGCAGTTTATATAAAAGTACACAGTTTAAAATGCGGAAAGATGAGATGAGCACGAGTGGGGCTGGAAAATCCAAAGAAAATTTTTTCCTCTGTGAGTTACCACCTTTGTTTCTTCAGACACAGCCTTTGAAAGGAGACACGAGGTGTTGCGTACATACATATATTTCTTCGGCGAGCACATGAGGCAGTTCTAGTTGAAATAATGCACACTCTCATTACACAGCTTATATTTACATTTTCTTCTTCAAAAATTTTTCATGTGCATCATGAAATTGATCATCCCTTTCTGTCTAGTTACCGACATGGAGGCAGTATACCCTGTAATCTCAGAACAATTTGAACTACCAGAAATAAAATGAAAACTGTTTTCAGGGAAACATGCATTTATTGTTAAGCATTCCCAGTGAAAATCAACATCTTTTAAAATGTGTGTTTATTAAAAAATCATTTGTGTACAAAAGTGTTTGTGTAGTTTTTATTTTCAAGACAAAAAACCCCACTGATGCTGCATTCCAGCCCACCCGCTCCTCCTGTACAGGAAGTCTGATGCTCAGGAACAAACCTCCTGCGATATTTTTTTATTGGTAATTTTTTTTTTTTTTTTAAATTAGAAAAGTCAGAATTTAGGATGGAAAAGGTAAGTGAAAAGCAGGGTTCTTCAGCAGTTGACATCGGCGTTCATATGATGGCAGCCTCCTTCAGACACCACAACAGAGCACCAGCAGTTGCCGCAAATCGTAAAATGGACAAGTACAGCATTTTCACAGTACATTTCCTCGTCTGTTGAGTCGTATCTCTTAACTTACATTATCAATGAATGGCTCAGCACCATAAGCGATCGGCTAGCTATTTTGACGCCTACAAAGCAGGTAACAGCAGAGAAGGAACATCACATCACAGTACAGTGCAAATGATTTGCAAGAGTTTGTCCAGCGAGAACAAATCTGAAGTCCAGTTGCTACCTACAGAGCACTGCGGCCGGATACCCAAGCAAGAAGCAAAACACGTTAAGGACAGCTGGTCTTGTGAGTCTAACGATGAATCAGCTGATGACACTAACACCACAAACGGGAAGAGCAAGCTACATGATTTACTGACAGGTTTGGAATAGATCAGAAAACTATCTAGAAAGAAGCAGTTGCCCCTTTGCCTAGCCACAGGAGAAAGCTGTGCCTGGAAAATGAGGACGGTAACAGTGAAAACATCTATGTGGTCTTCCCAGAAAAAGCTTTAGGCACCCAATGAGCTTCTTGACTTTCATGCTTCAGTTCTGCGACGCAACAGACAGCATGATGACATGCGCTTTCGCTATCTATTGTTGAGTCAATTGCTCATCAAAACCACACAAAACCAACCACCTGATCACAAATCAGTGGCCACGCTCATCGCGATGCTTCTCATCGACTCTACCAACAAAACATAGCAGGAGAGGACACCTCATCTTCTCGTTGCATCTGCTCATCCGCAGACATTAAGTGAAACTAACTTTCACTGCTAAATTATTTAACATTTCTCCCCTTGGGCAAGCCTCCAAGTCTAAGCTAGCTTTTGTTGGTATTTAGGAATGAAACAAGGGGCATGCACACAGTTAGGTTTCCCCTTGCGCTGAAAATGGAACACTTCACCTTCACAGCGTATGACCAATGCAGTAAACAAGAACTCTTGCTTGAAACTGTGTTCTGATTCCCCCCTCCCTTCTCCTTTCCCCAATTAAATAAGCGATCCATATGCTCTGAAGTGCCTAGTCTGATTCACAGCTGTTAAGCTTAAATTTGCATAGTTTAAATGTTTCTGTTACCTACACCATATAATGCAGATTTGGCGTTACAAAGTAAGCTGCTTTCTGGCTATTTTATTCCTTCTTTCAGACAACAACAACAAAATCCTGTATTCCTTATGTCAGTGTTCCAATACTCATTTACTTAGAAAACAGTTAAATACAGTAATAATTAAAAAAAAAAAAAAGATATTCCTACACCATTAGTACCTAATTGCTCAGATAAATACTACCAAATCAATTATAGTCAAGGCCCCATGTACTCTGTGGCAAGCTTTTTTTTAAAAAAAAAAAAAATTAAAGTTTGGAATATGCAGAATGAATAGCACTAAGTGCCGCATCTTTCCAGAAGGATATGTTCCTAAGTTTTTGTCTCCAAAATGTACCAGTTTGTCATACTGAGAACACAGCTTGTTCGCAGAAGCAATGGGAGGAAGCTGTGAATTTGGCGAGTGGGGGTGGGACATAGTCAAGGCTTTTGGCACTCAAGGGAAAACGGAGGCTTTTGGCAACAGGAAAGGGCATTTCTCTACCTTTGAACAAAGCTGCAGTTTACTTTTTGAGGAACTGGAGGAGAAAGGAGTTTCTTGTTCCCCACCAACAAAACAAACAAGGGATAAACCACTTTGCTCAATGCATGTTAAAACGTTCAGCAGTGAAATCTGATTGATGCTCTGGCAATCAGTAAGCTTCGTTACCAATACCTTGTTTAGAAAAATGGGGCCATTGAGATGTCAAAATTACTGTTTCAAGCTGTCTTCTTACACAACAGAGGAAGACAATGCAGGATTTATTTGCACTTAGAAAGCAACTGTACCCATGTTTTATGTTCTTGTTGTAAGAAAGTGGTAAACGTGCAGCCTGAGTCCGCAGCCGGAGTGGACTGCATGGCAACTCCACGTCTGTGAATGCACAGGGCCCTGAATATAGCAATGTTCAGTCATACAGAAAACAGAACTACCATTTTGTATGTACAAACTCACAATGATAAACTGAACACTAACAGCAAAATTCCTAGGGCTCAGCCCCAGCTGCAGTTAAACTAATCTCGTACAACATTATCCCTATATTCAACTCTGATAATTACCAAGAATACAAAAAAAACTTTCCTCATAAAGGACTCGCATGTCAAAATTCAGAGGGACTTCAGACCACAGATGTCTCCTTAATGCCAGGTGACATTTCCTTCCCAGCTCATTCTTGAGAAGCTTCCCTCCTGCCAGCATCTGGGCTAGCATCAAAATATCTTTGCTACCAAGCACATGGATGGAGGGCAAAAACCAGTATCCAACATCTATACATAAGGGGAAAGGGGAAGACGAGTGTTTTGCAGTAGAGAAGAAAATGAGGTAACTTCATGAGAGAAATAAAACAACCGGGCATTATTTCAGAGGTGACCATGCTCACCTAAGAACCATTTCCTCTTTTCTCCCCCTCCCCCTTTCCCTGGCTTCCTTTGTCCCTTTACATACTATTGGAAAAACCTGCTGTTCTTAGGAGACAAATCTTATCAAAAGACACGTTCAGAAGCCTGTAACTGGAAGCTTTACGTCCCCGACAATGATTTCCAAGTTCTTTCTTTTGATAAATAGCAGCGAAGAACAAGGGAAAGTAGTCAGCAATTTGTAATTACCACCAGGGTAAAAAAAAAAAAAAAAAAGGTGTTGATGTAATCAAAAAGTTCTTAGCCTGTATAACAGAAAAGACAGCAACTTGAGATTAACACAAGTGGCATTTTGCCATAGTTTCCTACCGTCCCTGGTTTTCACCTAACAAACCAGCTGAACAGTAGCGGCTTCTTGTTAAAAAAATAAATAAATATAAGGAAAGACAAAACAACTCATTTCCTTTGGCATCATTGCAAATGATTTACACTAACTCAAGAACACCTAAGAAAACTGATCACTGACTACACCTTAAAAAGCAGTAAGTATAAAGACTAAGCAAATGCATTTAGTATTGCACCGATATGAGTTCAAATTATTTACTGTCTGTGCCCTGAAATATTTTAAGTTTGGACACGTGAGACAGAGCAGTGCAGGGAACATCCCTGAACTAGCTAGGTCTCTGCGGCTCTATTTTCTGGTTCTGTTCCCCTACCACTATGCTCCAAATATTTAACAGATACAATAATGTTCCTGATTTCCTCTAGTATGATTTATAAACAGACTGTCTATGAAGTGTGAAACTACTTCAACTTGTACTTCATAGCTCCAGAAAAATCCCAAACAGACAGGTATTTCCCCACCCCGTTAATCTTCTGTTTAGGAGAAAAAACAGTCACAGAAAAGATGACTTATACAGTACTCTATTATCCACAATCCCCACTCTAGTCTCAGGATTTCTCTGAACTTCCTTGTCAGATATATTCTCCAAAGTTAGCATCGTATTCACAAAGACATTACAGCTCTCTTTAAATAGATGTACTATTGTTTGAAGTTGCAAAACTAATAATTTTCAAGCTTTTGCACTCAGGATGAAATGTCATTTTAATACGAATAAAAAGACTGACTGTATGTACAAGCCAAGGTAAGATTTCAGTTCTCGTTTATCAGAAACATCAATCCAAAAGAAAGCTAAATTGAGAACACACTTCTACTTCTATGTGCATTTGAAGTATGTACAGTAAAAACACCAACACAGCCTCCATGTGTCAACTAGAGAAAAATGCAAGCAAGGATGAATTTTAAAGTACCTGGTAAGCAATCCCTAAATTAAAACCCAAAATAAAGCTAGAAAACTGCTGCAAAAAACAGCTGATTGCATCATATCAAGTACTCAAAGGAAAATTTTAATTCTCAGTATGCTAGAGAATCAGCTTTTTCCTCCTTCAAACCCAGTGAAATCATATTATCCAGAAGAACATTTTACATCTATTTAAGACAAAAACAGGGAAAGAAAACCAGCTCCATCTCTTTGTGCTATATCGAGGCATACTCCTTACGAGATTGTGTGGAAAACATGATGGATGAAAATCATTACTGATAATTCAAAATATATTCTTTAAAGGAGAGCCTAGACTACTGTAAATGGCACACAACACCCACAAATGATGAAACATAATCTAGGGAGGCTTTTTAGCTGCATGATGTAAGGGAGAGAAGAATCAGGTTTCCCAATTAATAAGCTAGAACAAAACCGGTTCTGAATAGGTCACCATTTGGAACTTTGGGTAAGTCTTGAAAGTCTTTCAGGAAAAAAGTTACAAGAACACTTGAGCATTTCAATGGTGCTCTCTTCAGCGACCCTACCTAATATGTCTATTAAGTACAAGCATGCAAATATAGGTCAATCCACAGGCACATAGGATCCATGTTAAAAAGAGTAAGATAGCTGTGATGAGTGGCACCAACAATTTTGATGACTAACACTCAAAAATGTTGCTTTCTGAATTACTAAATCAAAATCCTGAAGCAAGTTCCTGCTAGTCTTCGTCACACTGCTAAACACTAAAGTAGGCATGTTTTTCCCCCATTATTGTAGCTGAGCTCAAAGAATTTTTACAATATTTAGTAAGGAAAAAAAATTAAAGTATTTCCCCTTTTTAAATTTACACAGACGTTTAATTAGCTTTATTTACAGAGCGTTTTTTTCAGTCTCCAATAGTGCCTAGATAGCATCATCAGGCAAGAGTGCCAGTTTTAAAAGAGAATCTATATAGAATCCTAAAAATAACAGATGGTGATGCTCCTCCAGAAGGGGCAAGCTGGACTACTGAAGCAGCTCTCTCTACATGGCTCAGTTACTCAGGAGTAATTCTGTTGCAGTCTCTACATCCCATGATTTTGAAGACAAGGCCACTATTACTGCATTCTGCAATGAGAAAACAAAAGCAGTGACATTTTCAGTGTGTGAACCTGCAGCTCTGAGAAGTGGAATGAAAAGTTCACAGATTAATCAGAACATGTTAGTTTACCAGTAGTTAAATGCTAACTAATAATTTATAGAAAAATTGTTTCAAAAAAAGACAAGGGTAGGTCATAAAATTTACTAATAACGTAGTATTTTAGAATTCTGATTCTTAAAAATAATTAGTAAAACAGAATGGTTAGACCTACAAAAGGTCATGGAAATAGCAAGTCTACTTTAGTATACTAATGACTCCCTCTATTTATGCACTTGCCCTGCCCCTACTGAAAAAATATTTAAGTCATATATACTTACCCTATCAAAGCCCATAGCACAAAGGTTTTCTATTTTTTTGGTGTATTCTGGACTAGAAACTGGTGCTCCAGCATACACATGTGCCCAAAGCCGAGCTGTCTGTTTAAACATTTCTGGATTTTGTTTGTACTACACAAAAGAGAGAAGGGGGAGAAGAGGAAAGTTAAATCAACCCAGCAATCCAACCAAAAAGCAAGATGATATGGCAGATTCCAATCCATCATTCTTTCTACAATATCTTCAACAGTATTTCACACTGATCATACTGCTATTTTTGAAATGAAATCTGGAGGTGAGGATTATACATAGAGTAAACCTATGCAAGCAGCTATCTAATGAATTTGCCTTTAGGTTTAATTACACACTATAGGTATTTTGTGTACAATCAGGTACTGCTCTCAATCACACTGATCAAAAGTAAAGTAGCTATATTTAGCACAGCTACTGAAAATTTATATTGTGTGGCAGAGCACAAATTATCCCTATGTTAACATCTCCCGCGTGTACATACTGCATACTACTGTATTTCTCTCATCACTTAAAAATATGCCTGGTTTTATACACTGCAAGTAGGTCTGCAGTTTTTCAGTCAGGGCTGACATTTTACTACCAGCCTCCTCCTGAGAATAAGGATATTGGCAACGTATGTGACCAAAGAAGGGTTGAAAAATGGGTGAGCATGTGCAAAAAGCTAGGAAGCTACAACTCTTTTCATGCAAGCTATTGTTTACCAGAAAAAAAAAAATCATGCAGGATATGTAAATATTGTTTTGCACCAATCTCGTCACTAACAAGTTTTCTAATAAACAAAAGAATGGACCTTATCACAGAGTTTTCAGTCTGCACCAAGAACTCAAAAGCCAAGGAAGCGGCTCATCTGTCAAAAATTGTACTCAGAAAAGCAAGATGAGTTTCCTATTTTAGCAACTTTTCTATGTAATATCAAGTTTAAGTTTTTTGTATTTAAAAAAAAAGAAGACTCAATAATTACAAAAAAGTAGGTATTCCCATCTTTAGATACATAACAAATTTTAGCACTAAATAGTAAGACAAGATATTGGGAAACATACTATTCAAATATTTAGATGCATTTTAAGGACAGAAACATGGCTGATTATCACTCTAAGCATTTTATTCATACATGAAAACAGCCATTAAATCTATAAAGCACTGTCAAAGTAAATATAATACTTTTTACTGCTGTACAATTCATTTTACCTCTCCTACAGGAACACAAACTGTACTGCATTGTGTGCTTTGTACACCTCCTACTAATTCTGTTCCACATCAAGGAATTTGTATATTTACTATCTGATTATTAATGGCATTAGAACATGGGAGACAATCTATTGTTGGAAATAACTCACTGTGATACAAATACAGTGGTCTGTAATAAATTTCTTTAGTTGTACTGACTAGAAAAGAGGAAGGATTAAAGTTAAGCAGCAGCAGCATCGTGAAGTACTATATTCTTCTGCTCTTGAGAGATCTTCCCCCAAATTTTTTTTAAATATTTTTTGAGAACACTGCCAAACCTAGAAAACAACTAGCTGAAGTGCAAAGGATTAGTCATAACTGCATAACTGTATTTTATTCAGAACTAGCTTTTAGTGTTCTATAAATAAAATTCCTTTACTTGGGTATCTGTAAATAATCTAGCTTCTCACTGAATTAAGAAAAGCCTAAAGGCACCTTTTACTGATGTCTCTATATAAGGAATCTGAGGCAGTTAATGTTGCTGTACTTAAAAAACCCCACATCTAGTTGAAGTAGCCTTGACACCAGACAGCTGGTGTCTGAAAGGTGGCAGGCGTCTGAAAATACTGCCATTATTCAAACAGGAGGGAGTTTTCCTGGTGTTCTCCCTGCGACTCAGCTCACGGGATTGTGGGACGCTGCCATTTACCTGGACATCTTAGTAGTCTAACACATAATTTAGTAAATTAACATAATGAAAAATGAGTGTGGAGGATAACTAATTCCTTGTGAACTTTTGTTTTGGGAAAAAAACCCAAACCAAACAAACTAGAAAAAAGATCCCACCACTAAATAACACACATGAAGGAACTGAGAGTTTAACACATCTCTCAGAGATATTATAATTGCTTTCTACTTACATACACACGCTTGTAACTCAAGGTCAAACCTCAGTATAGTTTTCACGCAGGTATTTGCAGGGAACAGAAGAAACTGAATTGTCCCCACATTAGCCATGCCACAGCCCCACCAGACACATCCCCACAAGCACCCGAGAGGCAGCCTGGAAAAATCACTCTTCATAATCTAGGAAGTTTCAGGAAGCTTTTTGCCTGAGAAAAAACTCTTTCCAGCTCAAGTGCTTCTATGACACCATTATGATTCCCACACAAAAGCCTACCATTGGGCCCAGAATGGGAAACACTATTCTTGTTCTTTGTAAAAAGGAAAAAAGTGGTTTTGTTTAATAAAGAGAGAGTGTGACAGCAAGGACATGCATCTGGCAAGAAAAACTGGTGCAGGGACATGCCTGATGGCCTTGCTGGCCTTTGCAACAATTCTGCCTGCACAGAGGAGCAATTCAGTCTGACACAACTGTTTAGGGACATTTGTTCAGAGCAGCCTTACAGTATTGCAGAATCCCACAAGCAAGCCTTCTGTATTGACTACTGAGTGTAGTAGTAGCAAACGGCTCTCCCCCACCCAGTGGTGCAATGGGCTACCTCTGATCTCTGTGTTTCCCTCCAAATCCTGACAGGTTTGCTAAACTGCTAAGGCATCATCCTACACAGATTTTACAGGGAAGGACTGCACACTTTGCTACTGGGTTCTGAAGGGTCCTAGCTTATAGGAGATATAGATGAGACTGATGCTGGAAGAACCTTCTACTTGCTTTGTTCTTTTGTTACCAAAATACACCCTTACTATCAGTCAGTTGGGAAGCCAGGCCTTCTCCCTCCCTTCCCAGAGTAAGATGGAGAACACCACACACATACTTGAGACTTTGTTGAAAATTGTCAGACTATGAAGTTATGGAATGACTGTTCCTATCTCTCATCAACACTTTAACTAGAACCATGTCAGTCCTGGTATGGCATAAGATCCAATTGACATTTTATTGTTATTACTTTTTATAAGTTATTGCTACTGTCTGAAAAGTAACAAACCCTGTTGATTATAGAATTCTACTGATACCAATTCAACCGGTGACTAAAACGTCTACCCCAAGTACCTGCAAAGGTAGAATACACAGGATGCTTCATTCAGCTAAATTGCTCCTTAGGATTAAATGTAACAATAATTCATCTAAAATCACTATTCATAAAGTTTTGACATTAAACAAATACAGTGCTCAACCATGTTCGTATTAATCTGGAAGAGGAGCTATGTACCAAGCCAAATCCAATGAACACCATCAAGTTAAAACTCATTTTAAACCAATACAACATGCTTTTCTTATTCTAGAAGCCTTAGATTTTAAAAGGCAAGTTATACTGGAATTCATTTAACTATGCTGTTATCACCTGACATTTCTGACAAGCTAAATAAGGAACAAAACTAACAAAATAAACCTCCTGACATTGTACTGCTACTTAGTCTGGAATCCAAAGAGCAAAGAGCACAAAACACCATAGTAACTCACGCTTACTATAATGCAATTTTCCAATAAACTCTTTAAAATCTTTACCTCCCCCGAAGTTTGCGACCTAATCCAAGTTAGCAAAGGTTACAAAAGTGTTACAAATTCAGAGCCAAGTGAGTATCTTACCTGGTTTGCCACTACTGCATCTTGTGGATCATCTGGT
Organism: Burhinus bistriatus; assembly: GCA_013397275.1. Taxonomy (NCBI): domain Eukaryota; kingdom Metazoa; phylum Chordata; class Aves; order Charadriiformes; family Burhinidae; genus Burhinus; species Burhinus bistriatus. The sequence goes on from VYXH01005902.1 coordinate 349,680, forward strand.
TCTGCAGCTGCCAACAATGCTTGCAGTGATAACAACACTGTTCTTAGAGTCATTGCTGCTGCCCTAAAATTAAAAATTCGAAAATGACTTTACAAACTCCCATGCTTGTACTCACCTTTGCTGCTGTACTAGTATCATAGAAGACGTAAGAGTACATGTACAGATCGCAAGTCTAAGAATCATAATTTCACACAGCTGCAGCTTATAGGTTTTATGATATCATTCAATATATATTCAAATAGGGTTTTAAATGTGAACTTTATTAACAATGCTTTCTTAAGCTTTTGGAAAACACAGTTCTTGACCTATACATTTGATCATGCCCACTAAACAGAACTCATTTAATCTGAATTAAAAAAAAAAAAGAAAAGCTAATTTGAAGTTTGTGTCGTACTTCCTTACCACCAGTAACAGCACCTTGTGTAAGGTCTAGGTACTGAACTGGCAGCCCATGTGTGCTCCCTCTGCTGGCACTCTTCATAGTGAAATAGCATATACAGAAATAGTGACCTGTATTTTAAATACTTGTAACAGATAAGGAATTTTATACATTAGATATCTCTTGCATTGCATCGGTTTTAATATGAAAATTTTCAATAAAATTTAACTGTTTACATGACAAATTACTACTATAAAAATGTTTGGCTATTGCAGAATGCGCATTTTTTTTTCCAGAATTTCAGATTTTCTTTCAGTTAAACATAAGTATTTCAGGTTCCAAGCTGAATACTTCTTCCAAGCCAAAGAATGTTTCTTTAAATTACAAACAAAGCTGGGGATTAACTAGAAAGATTATATTTAATCAGATAAAGAACACCTAGTTACTGAAACATATCCTCAGTTGCGTGATGAGAGCCTAGCTAACGCAGTAAACTCAAGAGTACAAAGCATCTTTTTTTTCCACACCTAATCACACACACACAAACCTGAGTGAAAGAACATAGAAATATTTTTGCTTTACATGTACTTACGCTATTTTACTCTTAAAATTTTCTGTTCTTTGTGATCTCTAGTGGTTTATACTGTCTTGAAATGAATCTATTTAATGTATGCATTGATGACATAATTCACAGTATCTGCTAGTATTAAATAAATGTAATGCAACATGTTTATTATTCCAGCATTCAGGTGTCACAGAATGCTGAGTCTTTCAGGCCTTACTATGGTTCAAATGGATTTAACCATTTTCATTTTTATGCAGTGAGTTTCAGGAACTACCACATCCACCACACATGCTATAAAACCTAAAGTCTTTTTTCCCAGTTAAGTAATGTCATTACTCTATTTAGTGTAGTTTTAAAGCTAGACTTAACGTGAAATGTCTATCAACTGTAACTGATACTGTAGTTACTTTCACCAAATAAAAGCTGTTCTGCACTTTCCTTTACAAAAATCGTTCTACTTTAGAGACATCTGAAAATATTGCCATTATTTAAAATACAGAGGAAGACACGAAATGCGTCATGGCCACTTGTGCCATATTTACATGCAATTTACTTCCATTTACACTGTACCTTCTAGGAATAGAAAAATATACCTTGGGGAGCAGGAGGCATTGCTAAGGACCAAAGGTGCCATGGACGCCTAGAACACAACTTCTGTGCTGGCTCCAGTCATTTCAAGTCATTTCCAGGCTTTCAAGACTGCTAGGCCTTTTCAGTCCCTGTTCATCTGTTATGGTTGTAGACTTTTATATAAAGCATACTGGGACTTGAACTTCTGTTCTGACATACCAATTTCAAAATGAGTAATAAAAAGAAATATCTCATCCATTTGGATATACAGATGGCTATATGCTCAGAGAACTCAAACTCTAAAATAATAAGTTTATAGACAAGACTAGTTTAGCTACATATGTAGAAAGGTTTAAAAATGTAGTTTACAACTTATTTTCAAGTCTTATGTCTCAAAATGGCTTTCACATCTCATGCATAATAAGACAAAGTCTTCATTGGACACAAACTTTTAAAGAAGTATCCTTAAATCATAAAAGAAAACCTGTTACAGCTTCAGCTGCTGTTTGTATAAAAAAAGAGGAAATCAAATTTTGTGATTAATGGTAAAGAAAATCTGACATATTTTGCGTAACTATTGTATACTCATGTAACATTTGCTATCTTTAGGACACCAATTAACTTTCCCGATCAAAGAAAGTAAAAAACTCTTGTTATTTTTCTATGTAGCTTAGTCTTAATCTTTCAGACGCAAATTCAGATTTCCAGAAGAAACTGGAGGGACAGCTAAAAATAGATTCTCATTTCCCAAGTACCTCACAAAGCTCTTCTTCCTTCCCATTACCTTCTTTTGGGTGAATAAAGTGAATGGAGATGACTGCCCAGAACTACATTTACAGACACTAGTAAGGCAGGACCTGCTCCTCATCAAGGAGCAAAACCAATTCTCATCATCAGTTCTGGAGGAAAATCTATGCTGATAGTGGCACAAAACTAAAAAAACCAACACACACCCCACACATGACATCCTCGCAAGCTAGAGAAGAATGTGCTGCAAAAAAAGCTGTATTTTCCTTAAGATACATGTCTTCTGCATTTTCCAGTGCTCCTCATGGGTTTATTTTTCCAGAATAGAATCCTGAAAAAGAGAGATTTCCAACTCTTCTTATATTTGAAGTTTATTTCTAGGTGAGGATTTATGCACAACATAAAGCCTTTTAGGCTTTTTCTCTCCTTCTTGCCAAAGCAAGGTTTTATATCACTCCTGACAGACTTCTGTCTAATCTGTTCTTAACTGGAGCCTCACAAGTTTATTGGAAAAAAATCTATTTCAATGCTTCACCACGCTGTATATTCTGCACGCTAAAATGGTAGGTCGTATTTGCTTAGACCATCATTCTTGTTACTTTACTCTGAATTTTTCCAATGGCTCCCATCTTTTTTGGAATACAACACTCAAAGTGGGTGCACTATTCCATGGAAGCCTGACCAATCATAAACAAAAAGCAGACAGTTTTGCAGGTAAAACTTCCTATATCCCAGCATTCTATTCACCTTGCACGTGCCATTACATTGCCTTTGTCCCATGACATTACTGGCTCCTGTTTTCTCCTGAAGTTTACAATAATTTAACTCCCACCTCCATCCCAAAATATGGCTTAGCTACTATGCAGGCTTGCCAGTTTGACATTACAAAATGGGAGGAAAGGCCAGTAACATCTACCAGTGAGCTGCAGAGAGCTCACTACAGGGAAGCACTGTCTCTCTGAGAACTTCAAACTAAAAGCCTCCACTCTGGACATCCTAACCAAAATCCAGGCTTTCTATTGGCATTGCATTTGTTAAACATCAAGGGAAACATGGAATGAATCAGAACAAAGAAAGCTTGTATGTATTTTATTCACTTACACTTTTTTTTTGGTAATATCTTGAGGCATTTTCATTAAAAAAAAAAAAAAAAGAGCACCCCTAGTTTGGGTGAATGCAGTGATGTTAAAAAGCATGGCAAGCCAGCTGTGCCCAGCATGCCTGAGGTAAGAAATCTCTTACCTTTCGATGAGCTGAAAGAGTCCTACAAGGATTATGAAACACTGCCAGTTTTTCTTTTTCTTCTTCATTTTTAAAGGCTAAGTAATTTTCCATTTAGGAAGTTTTTACTTATGACCTGTACGTTCCTCCCTGGAAACAATCTTTCTAGTTACTAGAGGTAATCCAGCAGAACAGGAACAGCTGCAGCCAGCAGATTGCTGCTCCACTCTGTCAACCAAACATGGCTACTGGGAACATTTTTTTTTTTTTTTACTTTTTATTTTTAAAAATAATCTGCAATATTTGTTTCATTTGTGAAATAACTAAGCTTGTTAATCCAAGAGAAAAAGCTCTGGGAACTTGTACCAAGGGCTTACGGAATCTGGAAGGAGGGAGGAAATGAATAAGGCCTTTGAGTGGAAGCCTGTTGTGTAGTCACTATTTACAGGAGAAATACAAGACTGGGCACCCATTAGGGAAAGAAAAAAAAGAATAGAATAGCTTTGACATAGTGCATGGAGGGGGAAGACAGCCTGCTTGCTGAAGAGTTCCCTAAAACAATGTTGATATTCTCTGCATTTTTCTCAAAGCTTTAAAAAGGCTCCTCTTTAGAGTGGTCCTCAAACACCATGAATAAAACCCAATGATTTTAGATACCCAAGAAGACGATTACTACAAGCTGGCTCTTGCTTATGTATCTATTAAAATTGTATTATCCCTTATAATAATGATCTCCGCAGCTCAACTAGAATTGAAGCATGAATCCTCTAGCACAGCCACGATGAAAAAGTATTCTTATTATTCATTTTTATTTCAACTGTCAAAACCACAACAGCCAAGAGTTTTTTGTAGCCATACACACAGTCACAACACATTCGCTTGATAATCACTGCTCAAGGATTTATGCAGAACAGCTTTCAAGTCATTTAGTTCTCAGGTTTCAATGAACAGTATTGGATACATTTTATATTTAAGAATAAAATTTTGAGACAGAATACTAGCCCGGAAGATAAATATAGGTTACAGCAAGTGAAACCACATAATGAAAGTCCTATCAGATCAGCATAAACAGTATTCCTTCTACAAAATCATATCCTTATTTTAATCCTACCAGCAAACAGTAACTGTTTTGCAAACAAACTGGCATGACAGGTATTTACAAATATCAACATGATGAAAATCCACAACTGCAAAGAATTTCAGCATCAAGAATATACTGTGGAGAAAGAATTTCATTAAACTCATTAGAAAATCATTTAAAAACATTGCAAACTGATAAAACCTCCTGCCAATATGCAGAATAATATCTCAACTATGCTAATTAGAAAAGAAAACCATTATCATGGGATGGGTGAACAGGGAAGAGACTTTTTTTTTTTTAAACTAAACAAACACATTCAAATCTTTGTATTTGTATTCAACATATATAAATGAGTATTTTATCAGTTTATCAACTATTTAAAAATCCTGCTACGTTCCATAGGCCCAAATTCTGTCCTTCAACTCCCACTGACCTCACTGAAAAACACGGATATGCATTGGAATTTGAGACTTACATTAAAACACAGCAACAAAAACAGCATTATTCAGTTAAGAGCATTACAAGTCAATGAAGTTGCACTTCAGAAACAGAGCTTGTTGCTAAAAGATCAGACAAGACAGACTGTGGAACTAAATCTATTTTCTAGGACACAGCCATTAGAATGTTTCAGAATTGCATTTGTCCCATTTACCCTTGAATACCTGGTGAAATCTATTAAATATTAAATTATCAAGGTTGGGGGGTGTTGCTTGGGGTTTTTTTGTTTGTTTGCTTTCTAATGAAGCTATCGTTTTATTCAAACCATAGTTCAACCTACACATACAGAAAACTTAAACATGGGGATGTGGGCTTTTCTCAGTTTAAATAGCTAAAACAGTATATACTGAAGAACAACAAACAACATATTTAAACAATATTAACTATGCATATGGCTCTGGAAGTTTTAGGAAGATCCACAGGAAAAAAAAAGTGTTATCTATCACAATACTGAAATCCTTCAAACAAGAAAGGACGGAGGTAGCCGCAACAGTTTCCTCTTCTCCAAAGGACCAGAGGCTTTGATAAACACTTCAACAACGCTCAAGCAATTTTCATTTACCATTCTATGATCAAAACAAAACTTACAAAGAGCATCACTAGAAATTAAGGGAGCACTACATTAAGAATCATTTGAAAAGGGGTTATAGTATATAGGAAGCCTCCTCCCACCACCACCAAGTTCTGTGAAACTCTTTACTTAGTGCTTCCAAATGAAGACAGTATTTCAAAGAAAGAGTTTAACAGTATGTAAGTAGCATAATATTGATGCTCCCTGTGCCAGTCGATTTAAATACAGAGAAGGCAAGTTCTTGTTCCAATACTCCTATTTTGTATGGGTCTTGGTGAAAGAAGGTATTGATGTTTTTTTTGTCAGGCAGAACTAAGACACAGATTAGGTTATCTGTGCAAGACCTAACTTTCAAAGGTAACGAACACAAGTCAAATCTCCTCTCCTGTTCTTCCTTTCCAAATTTCAGTTGTTTTGACTTAAAGAAATCATGAGCTTCAATTTAATTTTTTTTTTTTAGGTCTTTGTTGCCTTTTGGTATTTGATATTTTTTAGCTTGATCAGCCACTGAAGAGGCCAGAAACTTTCATCTTAACGCTATTAACTGCTTCATGCTTAAAGCAGCAGTTTTGGGATAAGACTGAATTTTGTGAGACTGTTTCAAATCCCAATGTTTGGCAATGCTGAAAGACAACAGAAGACCTGTTCCAGGGCTGAAAACCAAAATGTGGTCTCCTGAATCTGTTGCTACAGAAGCAAGATCATCCATCCTTCTCTACAGAAAATGCTAATTAGGGAATATATTAAAGTAAAACGCTGACAACAGGAAAACGTGGAAAAAAGCTGTTAAACTACTTTGTTTTTAATTCAGAATGTGATAAATAAGCATAACTTCTCCTAGGGACTGTCTTTCCTCAATGTTTCCAGGGGAAAATGCTAGCTAAGTGTTGTTTTTGAGAAACATGATGTTTAAGGGCCTCAGTACGGAAAGATTAGCCTTGAAGATACGTGTTTAAAGTCACAGACCTTAATACTATGAGTAAAGCAACTAGACAGTGCATAAAGTAGTACCAAAGATGGAAGAAAAACCCCAAACCCTGAGCTTAAAAACTGTGGCTAAATTCTTCCCAGGAGAGTATTAGTGACACTGCGATGCAGTTCTGTGTGAAGCACCTTCACTGCTAGAAATGAATTTTTGCCTTCCCATATCCTCACTACTTAAACCTTGTCCTGAGTGAAATAAGCCTCGCTGGGAGAGCACGTTTATGTGCTCTAGTTCAAATCAGTGAAGTGATCCCCATTAAAAACATCCTCCAAAATACGTTTTGCCAGAAAATCCAAACAACCCAAAACCAAGCAAACAAAAATCAAAAAAAATCCCAACACACAAACCAACCAGCCAACCTCATGCCCATTCACTAATCTGATTTAGAATACGATCTCTCGGGAAACTGTACTTGCACAGTTAAAGAGTCATTAATCTCCAGTATAATGGTAGGTTGGTATGAATAACTAGATGCAGGTACAAAAGTGCACTGGCTTTCCCGACAGAAAAATTATGCCATGGCACATATGTTGGAAGATTCTACTGCCTGAAAGAACATCAAGTGCTCTGAGACTGTAAGAAAAAATATGCAGTTCCAGAAAGGAAAAAGACAACAACTTATGATAATTATGATTTCATTTTAGTAATTTACACTATCCTGTGCCACATGATTTGCATAATCTCACTCTGTAAAAGATGAATACACTGGATGTGGCACCTGGAAGACTTCAACTCAAGTTTTCTGCTCTGGAGTTTCTCTTTCAAACCCAACTGATGACTGCTTGGCCAACAGCAGTCTTGATGAAGTTCTTGAATTTACAAGCATTTGAACCTTGTATGGATTAGACATTGATATTATCAGCTGGGGAATTACAATCCTATTCTTTTGTGGCAGACGTGGAGGAAAGTAACAAAGACTAATTCCATTCATGTTAGATACCATGTCTATCAAACAATTGGTACATATGATCTTCAAACCACATAAAATGTATCACTTGAAATAACAAATGAACAATGAGTTAATCTGTTACAGTTTGGACGCTTACAGGTCTATTCCACAGATTTTGGCTATTAAAACTTTTTCAGTAATGTTAAGTAATCAAAAGTCAGCAAGTGACCAGCAGCTAAACAGCAAACGGTTGACAGAGGTGCAAATCACAAATACTACCAGTGATAACTGAGACACAATCTTCTTCTCCCTTTCCTATTGCTGACCTGTTATTTTTATACTCCCAGACTCACTTCATACATTGTTTTAGCTCTATCAGAATTTATTTTCATTTGGAAGTAGAAGTCAAGAATCAGAATGAAAATAAGCACTTGTTTTTTTTCTGCTTACACCTCAGGAGGCTGAAAGGATAAAATTCAGGAGGCAACAGGTAGCATTTTTTAATGGAAAAGACCTAACTAAATAAAAATATTAACTCCAACAAAAACACCCAAAACACGAATGACAATGAAATGTTCACCCTAACCCTAGTGCAAAAATTTTTGCAGAAGATCTCTATGCATATAATATCTACTTAGTACTTTCCAAAATTACCACCCAATCATTTCATTTGGATCTTTTCGACTCAAAATACTATACAGAAATATTGTAAGTCTTAAGAACATCTCAAATTACAAATGCAAAGTGAAAAGCAATATGAGCTATTGCCTCCTATCCAGGACACTGATATTTTTGATTTTGCACATTTAAATCCATATGGAATCTTACCATTGATCTTTCAGAATATCCAAACAAATGGCCCCAGTGACTGAGCTAATATTAGGATGCCATATTTTGGTGATAAACCGCACCTAGAAGACAAGACAATTTTTAAAAACAGAAATAGTTATTAAATGCAGTATATTAAGTAAACATTTTAAATGCATCATTTCTAATAAAGAAATACTAATTTAGGAAATATCAAGCTAAAAAACAGAACTAAGACTTACAACTTATTTCAGGAGGCTTCAAGTTTGCAAGGCCATTTGTTAGACAGAGCCTTGCTTTACTCAAAAACAGACTACTGCTCGTTTGAGGACACCAAACCCATCCCTGACTGCTTTCCCATACAGTCACGTGTGCATATCCCTGCATCACATAAAGTCATTTAGAAAAATATCCTCCAGCAGTACCAGTCTTTCAACATAAGATGGTCAAACATACACTTAAAACTTCCAACACTGTAAAAGCTAGAAAGTCCACTCTTAATAAAATGAAACAAGTCCTTGAACTCTTAATGTGGGCATTGGATCTTACTGTTCAGCTACAGAAGTATTATAAAAATTTCCTTGATGGATGCTACTACTTCTACAACCAGCCAGTCTCTTTCCCCGTATGCACAAAGCTCTTCAGAGAGCTGGATTACAATTATTTTTCTTTGCTGTTCAAAGGATCTAGTCCTAACATTCATTCATTGATCATGTCCATATTTTACAATAAAATAAAGTGTATTCATGTTCACAAAGCAAGAATAAAATCAGTTTGGGTTCTTTTTCTTTTTTTAAAGACACTGAGAAATTAAAAGCAGCATTTTCTTTGCAAAGTCTCAAAACCCAAAGCTGTCCTCTGAAAGGAATATATACATGCCTTTAGAAATTTCTCCTTCATTTTCTTCAGACCTCTTATTTCAGGTTGCACTTTAACTGCCTTCTAGTGACTTTGACCTGTCTCTCTGTGTCTCATCTCTACCTCCTCACCGCAAACTCCTGACAAACATTTTACGTATAGCACAGATGTTTCAACTTTTGCCCCTGTTCAAGCAAATCAGTGCATAGAACATGTTATTTGTCAGGCACTATAGCAAAAGACTGTATGTTCAGGACTAGAATAAAATCAGTGCAATCACGGTGTATATATAGGCAAGACCATAACAGTTCTGCTTTCCAGGACAGAAAATAAGAGATCATGTCAGCTGAGCCACTTATTAACTAGCTCAACTCTCTAAATCACTTTGAAAATGTAAAAAGCCATATAAATACTAGACAATTTCTCACAGTGAATGAAGGCTAACAATGGCTGTCAAAGCACATATTGAACAAGATAACAAAATCTTTCAGATGAAAGGCAGGGCTAGACACAAGCAAAAAGGCCTCCAATTCAAGATTACAGACTCTAGAATAAGCCGTACTATACTACAGTGCACTGAGCTTCTAACAGCTGTCTATAAGCTTTGGAAATGGAAACCACCAAGCCCTAAAGCAGCAATTAAACCACGGTCCACAGACCCATCTTTCAGTGTCTATGACCTGTTTCAGCGGCTCTCCTTATTTTAGCTCCCACCAGAACACATGCAGATGAAAGAACTGAAACCAACAGACATTTCATTAAGACTTTCTGTGTCTTTCACTCCAGCCTCAAGGACGTCAATCAAAGGACAAAAGCCAAGGAGCTAAGAGCTACTGGAACCTCTCCCTTCCTCCACTTCCCCAGTTCCTTCCCAGTATTACATACCAGGGTGTAAATAAACAGGACCTAGGACATGCTCTTAGTTCAAAGACATCTTTCAGACAAACAGAAAATCAATTAAGAAGCTGAGTCAGACAACTCAGGAGTCTGCCGATTCATCAGAAGCCACTGAAGAAGGGACTAAATCAGGGCACAGGAATATACAGTTGCAGCTGCACATGGCTGGAGAGAACACTAGTCAGACTGATACATTTAGGAGGGAAGTGGAGTCGCAAATTTAAAGTGCTAGAAAGATACAGTAAGGTTGAAAGGGTAGGAGTGACTTTAGCACAGCCATTTCTCCTGTTGCTCATCCACGTGCACGTTTTATTAATTCCTTCAATAGGGCCGCAGTAAGATCATTACATTTCTCTATTGGTTCTTCAAGTCACACAACTGTACACCTCACTATTTAATTATTACTAGAAACTTGGTAAGTTAGATCCAAGACTCTACTAAATATAACTTATGGACCCCAAGAAATTAAAAGAATCAGTAATTATCTATTACAGCATTTCTTCAATGATACTAAGGGGGAGGAAAGATAGCCGTATTCTCTACATCAACTAAAACTATCTGAAAACTGTATTTATCTTGCCAAAAAGAAATTACATGAGGATTAATAATAAGGCACAACCTCCTCCCCAGAATTTGCCAGTTTATACTTTAAGGAATAATCATAAAGATGACAGCTCCGATGCCTGTCTAGAGGAAAATAAAAAAAAAAAATGGAAGATGGGTACTACAAAGAGACTACACACCCAAGCAAATAAATAAGAACACTCAAAATCAACTTGTTAGCCAAATTATTTTATCTAAAAAAGTGTTTACAGTACCTTAGGAGGATTAAACGGATATGTTTCTGGAATTTTTATCTCTAGTTGATACCTTCCACCTGCAAAAGACAAGAACAAGTTAGAAATCAAAACAAAGAATATTACTCAAGCTTAGTCTTTCATGACAGTAAAGCTTATGTTTCTAAATGGACAGGTTTTCAAGTAATTAAAATTTACTCGGAAGTATAAGCTAAAGGATACTTCTAAATTTCATACATTTTATAAATAAATGCATATAAAGTCAATTCAATAAAGTCATATTTGCTTATGCAAATCAAAGTCTGTATTTCTTAGGTACATTTAAAGTGTACGTTCCCCTATAGTTTCTCGTTTCCAATGTTATAACTTCCATGCTCTATTTTAGTAAAATATACCAAAATATAAACCAAATATACCCCAAACAGATGAAACAATAGGCCACAGGGACATTCAGGCTGAACATGGAATATTACATTATTGTGACTCTTTTCTGATACCTCATGCCAATAAATTTTCGTCAAATAACACAATTGAAATTAACTATATTTCATTTTAAACTTTCTGGAACTGAAGAACATTTGATTAAGTCATATAAGAAAAGCTCCCACACTTTGGAGAAAAAAAAACCCACAAAAAAAACAAACAACAAACAAAACAACAGAGGTTCCAACGTTATTTCCACTATGTTCTACATTACTGTCTGAAGTAGTTACTTCTATTCCAATTCTACAAACACTTCAACACACTAGTACTGTTAATACAGTTCACAGGATTACAGCATGCAAAAAAGGACAGTATGAGCTTGGTGGACAGAACCACCTTCTATTGCCCTTTTCTAAACATTTCTCATTTTTCTCTCCCTGTTACAAGTACCATTGCCTATGTCTATTTCAATTACAGTTTTGTTAACACTTCAAGTTTACTATCAATACTTTTGTCTTCTGGACCAATTCAAACTATATCTGCCTGCCCACTGAAGATCATTTGCCAGGCAGCAGTTTAATGACAAGAACAGCAGCATATAACAAAACATATACACCAATTTAGACATTTAGTTTTTATAGAAACAGAAAACATTTCTCCTCTCAATGTTTTCTCATCCTACTGCTGCTCTTTCAGAAAGAAACCTTTTCCCTCCCTCAGTATACTTTGTTATAAATTTCCTTGAATTAAAGTTGAAGTAGCTGCCTGTATGTTCTTCGGGATTTCAAGAGTGATTTACTCTGTTGCAAATCACTTTATACAAAACCAGCTCTCAAGTACTCTCAATAGAGGCAGCACGATTCACATGCAGGGAAAAAACTCAAAAGGAATATTCTGTACAGTTATAGTCTATGGCAACTTTTCATCTGTGACAAAATGCAGTTAGCAGCTAATAACACCTCTCACTTTTAAAGTGTAATTCAGTCTAATACACTACACCTGAAGTTGTTTGGTATTTTACACTACTTTCTACAGCTGGTTTTTCTCACTTAATACTACAGTAACTTGAGAAGATTTAGCAAAAAATACAATAGAAAGCTAATAAATCTAAAATTATAATAGTTAATGTCTAAGTTGACTGGCTGTCTGCTCACAGGACGGCACAAGTGAAATATTTCTGAAGACACATACATCAACAACAGACCTTACGTAAGCTTGCTTTTTCTTTTGTCTGAATTGAAGCATAATTTAGCAGCAATTTTTTTCCTAAGAAACAGAACAATTACACCATTCCTGGACTGCAAAAATTCATCAGTCCCTGTATGATTTTACTGTCACAGCATTTTGTAAGGTAATATAAAACCTATCCTCAGGTATTACCATTGCTTCTGCTTACCATTAAACTTGCCTTTAAAAGACAGATTATTACAGCCTTCTGCGTAACAGGCTATTCAGCCACTAATTTTTTCCACCTGATGTACAAGTCCAAAAGATTTTAAAACTGCAGGGACTAATGAGTTGGCAATATTATTTATACAGTATTGTTGTCATGCACTGAAGTTTACAGTTAAAAATGTAGGCTTAAAGACTTAAACTGAACAAACCCGGATATTAATTTCCTTAATACCACATTTAAAACACAAGTGACTAACATACTAATTTCTGCATGCCAGTATTTCTGTGGAATTCTTTTTCAAAGGAGTATGCATATGTATGGTTTCTTCATAGCTATTTAATACTTGAGATTGAATTAAACAGTAGTGGCAGAATATTCCTTCTGTACTCCTACTGGAGCATATGTCTCGCAATAGAGTTAAAGCAAGTTTTAACTATTTTCCTTGAAGAAACACCCTATTATAAATTTTGCAGTTACTGTGGCTCACATGCAAACTTGGCTTGAAATTAATACCATGGTTACACAGGGCTTAAAAAAAATGAAACCACCAACTCAAAAACCAACCTATCTATTGAAAAGCTCTTGAACCAAGTAAAACCCAGCAGCCATTCATCTAGACTTTAAAAGGTCCTCTCCTTAAACGTACATGTTTTAACATGGGATGCAAATGTGTTTCAACTGAAGTTGTCTTGCAATATTCTGGTAACTGATCAATAGGAGTTGACACTACGGACAGAAAAATAAAAGCTGTAAAATCTGTCAACAATAGATGGCATTCTTTCTCTCAGTCACACTTAAAACAACGTCCCAACATCACCTATAAAAGAATTTTGCAGCAGCAGTTTGTTTTCAGATATCTCACCAACAATGGTCAACAATAAATATTACTGTTCTTGCACTTCACAGCAGTCCTAGAATTTGCTCCTGTATCACAGAACTCTCTGACTTGAATTACTGCATTAATTAGCTTTTCTTCATAAAGCACTTCTTGCTCTGTCATTGTTCAGACTATAGATGAGAGGAGGTCAGACAGTAATTATGCAGCATGCATTACTGTGTTAGTCATAAAATGTAAACTACACAAACTGGCAAGCCCTTCATAATCACCTAAGGGAATAAACGCATAAAACTGCGTTACAGAAATATTAACATTCCAAACTAAATTATTCAAGTGTCAGGAATCGCCAGAAATTGGGCTGCCAGTACCTTTCATTTTGCTTCTTGGTGCATATGCCTTCTACATTAAAGTAACCATACGATCACGTTACTTTTCTATGAGATCCCTGCCATAATCAGAATACATAATAGTTTTAGCCCCCCAAAAGGGATATTTACTATATCCTCATCATTAAATGTACTCATATGTACATAAGTATACATGCATTTCACATCAACAAATTCCGCACTAAACATTTTCATTAGCAGAATACGCTGAATACGTGAATACACAGTACTCAGCTTTTCAAATTTCAGTCTAACTGAATTATCCAATACACAGAACCCAGTTCTGCAGACAGGCATTCAAATCTTTTTTTACCCTCTTCATGAACTGCTATGCAGTTTTTAACTTTTGTGACACATGAATACATCTTTCATTTCAAGTAACTCTCAATACATTCTCCAAAAAAGGTTCATTTTATAATGCTGGCCTGGAGGGGAAAAAAAAAATGGCGAGGTAATGCTGGTCTGGAGGGGATAAAAAAAAAATGGCAAGCTGTGACAAACTCACTCACCCGAGGAAGATTAATTCTGTTTGAATGGAAAAAAAAACCCAAACACCAAAGCCCCCAAAACAACAACCTCTCCCCACCACTCAGATGTTTCCTTGTATCCAATTATTTAATTTTGCAACATCTTAACATCTGTATGTAAGACTTGCTTTTACAAGACCAATTATATTTGCAAAAGAACTATTACACTAAACAGAACACTTCCAAATAGGTCACTAGCACATAGACTATGCATTTTAGGTCCACGGTGTAGTCCTCCTTTTAAAGTGAAGGCCCATGTTATAACCGGAAGAAATTACCTTCTTTCCAGACATTATCTTCTGTCACCTAAACACTAGTGGCTGATGAGATCAGTACAGTGAGACATGGAGGGAGGGCAGGAGGGAGGGAGGGCACCATTATTTGCTAGACAGCAGAGGACCTCTGGGACTCAAGTTCTGGAGGGGAGCATTCCTACCATCACAGATGCTTCTACTTCTCTACTCTCTCCCTTCCAGGCTCACTTCCTTTCTCTTCAGCTTCTAACACCTTCTACTCCTGCCCAATATTCTCCAATGTCAACCTCTTTTAGGCTGTTTCCTCATCCTTTATCTACCCTGGGCCCCAGTGGGGGGTGGGGTGGGGTGGGTGGCCACTGGGGAGACTACCCTGCTCTAAAGTCCAGTGCTGCTGCACTAGCAGCTCCTAGCCAGGAGAAGCAATCACAAGGGATGTCCTCCTTTGTGAAGATGCAGCAATCAGATTTTCAGCAGCAGCCACTAACCCTTTCAAGTGCATATACATCTATACCTACACAATAATTTTCAGGTATTTTCCCCACTTGATAGGAATTTATTTTTCAAAACAAGGAAAAACAGCACGTCTGGTCCCTGGACAAGACTCAGGTCCAACTCACGGAGCAACCAGAGCAACTGAAAACTTGGAAAATTGGTTTGATTTCCAACAAAACAATTTATTTGCCTGTAACATTCCTTGAGACATTTTTGTTTACTGGAAGTTCAAATTCAAATCAAAGAAGGTATCAGGCATAGAAAATTTGAATAAAACACCATTAAAAAAACCCCAAAAATAGTAGTAAAAAAAGGAAGTTCCTCATTTATCATCAAAGAACTTTAATAGAAGGTGTGTCTGCCAGGTCCTAATATATTTTACACAAACAGAAAGTTCACAAGTACCAGCACTATTGAGTAATTTGGTATCTCTGATGAAGTATGATATATCAGCTTCTGTTAAAGCTTCTATATGTAGTAAGTTATCCTGCTTTTTCCAGGCTGAAGAGATGCATGATTACTGATACCAGCTTCAATAAACAACAAAGTCAATAAGGTGTAATTTTTGAAGAGTTATAGACATGAAGTTCTACTATAGAGTCCCCCACTCCGGTATAAATTAAGTATTGGGACCCACGAATGCCCAAGATCAGTCCCGAATTTCACTTGCAATGGCATCTCTCCTGGAGATAGAAAAATGCATCATGTTTTTGAATGACCACCACATTAGGTCACAGAAATACATGTACAGTTACATTAGACTCTGAAGCTGGTCCTTGATGTGTCAAAGGCTAAGGAGCTTAAACTGTCAAGACTGTAAACAAATAAAGGCAGCATTATACAAATTACAATGCACAGTTTATACCTGTAAATTAACCTTTGATATGGAATATTCTGTCCTACTGTAGAAAAGATTTGCCTTCGGGCAACACAGAAGTTGAACTGAAATATTTTTCAAGCTTAAAATTTGTATTTAAAAAAAATCAGACTATTTTAAAACAAGTCGCTCTACATTTTTATGCTGTAAATAAATTTTACGAAAAAAAAGCATCTCAAGACACATGATTTGAAGTATATAAAGACTGCATACACAAAAACATTACTTGCCTTCGTATGGTGTGTCCGGAGGTCCTGCTATTTCTCCTCTTAATTCTGTAAAATTCTCATCTACAAGATCTACTTTAATTTGATTTTTGCTCGTCTTAAAAATAAACAGAGAAACAAAGAGTCATAAGTAAGTATTTGACATACAGATTTCCCCCCAAAATACAGTATTTTAGATTTTTAGAAGAGTGATTTGTTAAAATATAGTAACCTAAAGTGAATATTTATCTTCCAGTTGGAATTTTACTTCATTACTTCATTAAAAATAGATTACTTGTGAAGCATTACAAATTTCTATATTATTTATACTGTCAATAAAATAAGTAAAGCAACCCAGCAATATAATATCTAAAGTTATATTTTTAAGTTGATTACATTTTAAAAAGACCATGATCTTTCAAATCAGCTATTAATTCTACATATCTTAAACTATAAAACTAAATTGACCAAGTTATACATTCGGTTTTTTTCTCATTTAGAGCAAGTTAATTCATACTAGACATGATTGTCACTTTCACTGGAATATAGAAAGACTTCCCCAAATGGAGTGCTCACTATTTTTAAACAACATGATGATCTAAACAGAATACTGTAGTCTTGTTTAAGAGCATGTTTATCTTTATTATTTAGGCGTAAGGCACAATTTATTTATACATTTGAATTTCATTGTCACCTCCTCAACATTTTCACACCCCATATCAACTTGCCTACAAAATAAAAACACTGTATTCTGATATTGAAAAAAACATATGTTTTCCAGAAACCGATTCTCAGAAGTGTTTAGCCAGAGCTACTTGTTCCACTGATTGCTTTCCAAGTCCAGAGAGCAGCGTTAGTGAAATTCATACAAATCCTCCAGCCAGTAACTTTTTGGGGGAGATGCAAAGCAGAATCTCCTTTTAGAAAGACATACCATGAAATTTTTAGAGGTAATTACAGTTTTGTCTATTCTGCTACTTCTGTACACCATGCTCACTGACTGCAACACAAGACTTCCTGAATCCTATGTTATTTTTTTCGAGAACTCGTATCATCTTCCCAGATCCTTTAAAATTGTTCCAACTAGTTAAACACCAAAAAGCCCTGTGCAGCTGCACTTCTCCTCTCTGTCAGAGTAAATCTGGTTGCTGACAGCTATGAGAGCAGAGTTAAGACAGATAAAGCTGATGGTTGCCATCAACTGGTTCTTGGATCTACCAGTGATGTGAACGAACCATTAAGGATGCAGAATTCACTGAACAACAGCTGGGAAATTATCTCTATTTCCTTCCTGTAAAGGTTCTATAGATTCAAGTCCCCTCCAACAAAGAAGGTGCTCTTCTGACCAGATGTGTTCACAGATACAAACAAAAATCAAAAGTTTCACAACGTAAAAGACCCTAATTAAAAGTTTCATTAAATTAATCCAATGGTGATTTGGGAGCTTTTTACACCTATAACTACACACATTTGTCCTGAAAACTTGGATAAAAAACCTTCAGCCCACACAAATGAGGCAGCACCTGCAAATGCATAGTTGAGGCCAAGTACTTCACTTCAAAAACCAAAGACTCAACCATGCTACAAAGTAAGAACGCACCACGCACCTCCAAAACTGAAAGCCAATATTTAGTAATGGTTCTGTTTTACTGAATTGTATCTACAAACTAGCTTTTTGTTTTAATCTCAGCATCAGGTCTTGCACTGTCTTTCATGACCTTCAAAGAAAGGAAGTTATTAATAGAACTGATGAAAATTTTTTTTTTTTTTAAAACATTTTATACTTATTTTCTTTCCTGCAATGAAACTCACCGTCCGAATCCAAACTCAATCACAGGCAACACATTCCTCTTGCAAGCTTTCCAACCCCCCTTTTAAGTTTTTTTGCTCTCACTATTCCAACTGGCAGCTCATTCCACAAGCTCACAACTGTTAAAAGCTTTCTAAACTACAATTTAGGTAAAGTTATAATCTATTTATGCCCACCTGTGATAGCATTGTTTCCCAGCTTCAACAAGTTTCTTCATATCTCTAGTATTTATTCCCCTTGCAAAATATATGGTGTATATATACCAATTTCTCTTTTCAGCCTTAATTTTGCTCTAAACAAGCTAAAATTTTAATCCCGACAACACTGATTTTTTTTTTTTTTTAGTTTCTCCACTGTACATCCCATGGTCACCTAACTAGCCCTGCATAAATTAATTTAGATGAAGTCTCAGAATCAGTGCCACAAACACTCTGTTGCACTCACTGAAAATGCATCACAACCAGCATAACCTAAGATCAAATTCGCCTTCTTCCGTGACAGCATGACATGAGGCTCAGATCAAGTGACAGAGTCCCAGCAAGGTTTCCTATGGAAGTGTTTGTCCTCTTCAGTGACTGCACTGTGCTTTCAGCAGTACTGCCTCTGGGCATTACCTCTTAGTTCACAAAGCAGCGCATTGGTTTAAATAACCAATACAGTCAACGAGTAACTAAAACTACCTGCTCTGGTAATGCAGTCGTTTTAAGGTCTATTCAAGTTCTCCTGCTCTCCCTCTGTTAACTAGTAAGCTCTCATGAACTTCACCTGGTAAGCTCCAAGTTGACAGCAGGAGTTCTTGCTCTTTGCAAGCAAGCCCGTAACTTTTCATCTTGAGGACTGAACCAATAGCAGAAGGGAGGAATACAATCTATGGTTAACCCATGCTGCAACTTGCTTAATTTTCTACTTCGCGTTTTACTTTTCTTCAGTGTCCTACACACTGCTGTAGAAGCCTGGATATTCACCTTCCTATTCCATTTCAATTAGTACCATGCTTGTTGTTTTTCACAACAAATCCTTCTTGACTCCATAAATTTGGTAAAAAACAAACATCCATCCATCCTATTCCTAAGTTCAGTTTCTTTAGAGAGTCAGTGATCCTGGTCCCCCCATTTGATATGACTACTTTTATTACTACAGCTGTAGCTATCTCCATACCCTTATTTCCTTTATATAGAACCTTGAGGAAAAATGGCAGGGTACATTACACTGTTTTAGTGTAAGGACTAATTTAATTTCAAATTCATGCTTAAATTCTACCATGCCCTCCATGTAACAAATGTATTTTTTTATTTACATAGCTAAAGAACTTTTTTCATGCTACTCTGATAGACTTTTCAAGGTGCAACTCAGCTTGACTTCACCAATTCTTGCTTTTTCCTTCATCCCTAGAGTAATAACTAATATTTAACTGTATTGAAGTGATTACTCATCCAATTAAATCTGGAGTGTTTTCCTACAATATTTCCCCTTATTGAGGATCACATAGGATAAAATTACTTAATTTTAGCAGCTCTAAAAGAATAAATCCCAGGCCTCCACCTTAATCATCTCAACTGTCTCTAAAATGTTACCAACAGCAGAGTTCTCCAAAAGGGTGCCTCTGACAACAGTGATCCTTGCACAGAATTTACGTATCAACTTGTGATCTCACAACACGTTGATTTTCCAGATGCAGTTCTTCTACAAAGACTTCATTACACTTCCATACTAAGCCTAAAATAGCATCACCTTCTGTTGATTCACTAACAAGTTGATGACTAAATCACTGGGCTAGCAATTCCTGAAATATCTGAGCCATGCCATCACCAGCCGCGTTTATTTCCATAATCTCAAAGAAGTTAAATTCTGTAACAACACAATTCCCACTAGCATTTCTCACCAACATGAAAACACTCCACCAACACCAAAACTCTTTTCTAGAAATCTGCAAGTCCAACACTACACCAGCAGTACTTCCTAATCACACCTGAAAATGATTTTGATCAAGACAACAACAACAAAAAAAAGGAGTGTTAACGCAACATACTACAAAATGCATTGATACCATTCCCTAATCTTTTTTTCTTCATATTCTAGTCAGATTATGCATAGCCTTTTTTCTTTTTAAATGCATCCCCTGCTTCACACTAGGGCTCTACTCAAAAGATTTGTCATCCTTTAGACGATCCCAACTGCTGCGATTCTTCATGCAGTGCTATAGTCATGCTTACCCAATTTTATTCTACCTTCTGGAGATTAAACCTAAGTATGGAGATTAAACTAAAAGCGTGAGGCAGAAAACTTTGGAAGATTCATATAAGGCACTTTCATCCATTACAAAAGCCTTATCTCTAAAAAGAAACCCAAAGGAATCAATCCTTCATGACGAGTCATTCTGTGAGCATCTCCTGAAGATTGGACACTCAATCACATTTATCACGGTAGCTATTGATCAATAATATTTTTACTTACCTTTGCCTGCCTCCTCTTTAAAAAAAATAATCCAGAATTACACTGCCTAGTTTTATATCTGAATATCTTCCTTGTATAGAACACACAATCCACTCCAGCATAAACTTTGAAGAGTAGGTTCTGCCACTGTGAAGACTTTATCACACAAGTCTTCTCCAGTTCTACTAAAATCCTTTTTGAGATCAGCTCTGGACCTTGCTGTATTACTCTCAGCAGACAACAAGCCCTTCTGTTCTTTTTATTCACCATAGCCTACAGGCCTTAACAAGGATTTCCTCATTAGAGGGGCCTGCCTTCTTTCTGCAGTTAATCCACCCTTTCTCCTGAGCCTTCCATGCCATCTCCTTCCCTCTTCTCCAACCTGCCTTTAAAAAACTCTTATTTATGTGTTATTCATGGCCTATTATTCCCTTCACTAGTCCAGTACCTCCACTCAAAAAAAAAAAAAAANNNNAACTGATCCAGTCCCCCCACAAAAAAAAAAAAAAAAAAAAAAAGAAAAAATCAAAGTTTTCCTTCGCAGAAGACAAAAAGCAAGAAGAGACTGAAGACAAAACTGTAATATATCAACATCACAGGAGCATGTTAAGACAAGATGATAAAAATTGCACTGTTCTTCTAAACATTTCTTTCCCACAACTAAAATACTATTCACTACATTTATAAAAATAAAAATTTTATATTCCAAGTTTGATCTTGAGATAAGTCTACTTCCTGAAGACCGAAGGTCAATGAAATTACTTTTTTTTTTTTTTAAAGTAGGAATTACAAGTGCATGGGAATTTTTTATGATTTCCAAAAAGCCTCCAAATTCTACAGTTATTTTGATAAGTAGGCTATCAGAAAAAAAGTTTACCTCAAGTAATCAGCACAAAAATGCCTATTATCAGAGCTGGCAATGTATGGATGGATACTGGTAGGTTTAATCAAAAATGCAGGAATAAGATGGTTTTAATTTTTTTTTTTTTTTAATTTCATAGCCAGCAGTTTTTGACATCTATGTTGAAACCTCTCAAGTGGAAGATTAAAAAAAACCAAAACCCAACCCAAAACCCCCCCCCCCCCCCCCCAACACCCACACNNNNCCCCCCCCAAACCCCTCACACTTCCATGTCAGCCATAGCTACAAAACACATTATAAACTTCATACTGGATGATGATAGCAGATGATAAAAATTTTGAGTGAGGTTATTCTACAACCAATCAGCTCTACTTACTCCCCCCATGACATTATCTTAACATTAGACCTTTGATCCCTGCATATTAAAATTACCCTAAAGAAATATAACAGGCCAAATTCACCACTATGCATCCATACTATGTTTTAAAATGTTGTGGTCAGAACAAAAAAGGAGGAGAAATTGTGTTTATTAGCAATATTAATAGCTTCAATTCAGCATGTTTCTTTCTTAAAAAGAATAAAGTAATGTCAATATAAATTATTACTTGTATGTTCTACGTGTATCTGTCTCTCACATTCAGATACCATGTGCAAAATTCCTGTATCTTTGGGTTTAAATTCTGAGATGGTAAATAAGGATTTATAAAAATAAAAAACAACACACACACAAAAAACCCACCCTACTTTAAACAGAATTAGATTTGGAATTTAAAACCCAATGGTTACTTCTGAATAACTCTGTAAAAAAACCTCAAACAAAATCCTGCTATTCCATACAGCAATTCACTATCTGCAGTCCGATTTTTATAGGTCCTATAACATGATTTTCCTCCATCTTAAGGGGAACATACTCTACACTGGAAAAAGTACTACTATTTTCTGTTAATCTACTTTTTTTTTTTTAAACAGAAAAAAAAATCATAGAAAACTCTAGAAACATATGGATATTTAAAAAAAAAAAAAAA
>VYXH01005902.1:372120-383512 GCA_013397275.1 Burhinus bistriatus
CAAAAAACACACAACAGAAAAACCCTAACCTGCAAAGAGACACGTATAAATAATGTGTACAGACAAACAAGTCTAGCTGCAATAAAAGCAGCTAAGTATTAAAACTCTGTAACCATTTAATGCTTTAAGACTAGCAACTTACACATTAATGAAAAGTTTTAAGAAGTGACAAAAATGTTAAAGAATAGACATGCCAAGATTTCAGCAAAGATTAAGGAATAAATCAGAAAAATTTCTCCAGAGTTTTCTCAACCAAGGACAAAGTCCACTAGCTTGCCAGAGAGGGTGTGCATTTAAAACAAAATGTTTTCCATCACTAATTATTTCCCAATCACACCAATAAAAAAAATTGCTTTTTTATCTATCTTTCTTTCAGACAGAATTTTTAAATCGTTTGAATCCTCTAGGAGGTAAACAGGCAACACACACTTTTTTTAATCTACCTAAAATCTAATCAAAATTTAGTTACTTCTTTAATACAGCTACAATTTACAAATGTAAAAAAGTAGGTATTTTTGAACATCCAAACATTTTACACTGATGATACAAGGATCAGTATTTAATAAGCCAAATTAAGTAAGAAATACTTCACCCTAGTCTGAAGCCATGCCAGCAAAATTAATCTATGGTACAATAAATTTAGTAGTGTCTCATAAAACTCTTCTTACCCTTCCCCCCATTTTATATTCTGCCACAATAGTCCTACTCTACACCAAAATCTGGCATGAACATATCCCAAGAGAGTTATAGAAAAAGATCATCTGATTTGACTATCATAATGAAATCCATATAGTGCTATTTTTGCAAAAGGCTGCAAGTACTCTGAGTCAACCTAAGCGTTGAGCAGAAAACTCCGTCCTTTCAGAAGCAGTTTACTCCACTAAACAATTATTTAAATTAATAACTTCAAAAACAAACCCAATTCTTATCCTATTTATGAACCCCTTGCAAATTTGTGGATAAATATTCATAGTAATTTTGTTTTGCCATAATTGCCACGTTATCTTCTCATACCCTTTTGCTACGATACCATTAACTCTCTCAACTTAGTCTAAATGATTCAGCTCTCTCCAGTTCACTGGTTGCCAGAAAGGGAGGATCCTAATGGAAGCTCACCTCTTAGGCTGCTGTCTAAGTGAACTACCAGCCTCTCTCTCCTCTCATCTCCCTGGCCCTACTTCTTGTCAAACCAACACTCTACCTTCTTAACCCTTTGTTAACACAGAGTAGCTTGGGATAAATACATTGCATCCACTTAGCTCACTCTT
This sequence comes from Burhinus bistriatus, assembly GCA_013397275.1. Taxonomy (NCBI): domain Eukaryota; kingdom Metazoa; phylum Chordata; class Aves; order Charadriiformes; family Burhinidae; genus Burhinus; species Burhinus bistriatus. The sequence goes on from VYXH01005902.1 coordinate 373,389, forward strand.
TTCCAAGAAATGGGAAAACAGCAAAAAAGCAGGATCACTCCGCTAGGAAGCAAAGTGCAGGACACTGTCCTGCACCAAAATGGCAAATTCAAACTTCAAAAATATTGAAGTCTGTAAAATTGTTGGGTTTTTTTTCCCCTAGTCACAAGGAGCTACCAAAGCAAGAGGGAATAGTTCAATATTTTGGAAGTATTCCTTCAGACTCACTCCAGTTTAAAAGCCAGAATCAAGCGCATCTCCAGAGCCCTAAAAAACTGAAGCTTGCTATTATTAAGAAGAAATGTCACATCATTACCACAGTCATGGCTATGAAGTATACACACTGCACTATCAGTTGAGATCAGCAGAGCACATTTGCATTCTCAGAGAGAGCGCTCTTGCTGACCTTCAAAGCATAGAGCAATGCTCATCTGTGAGACAATCAAATGTTTGGGGCAGGGCATAGACAAGAGAGGAAACAAATCTGTCTAAAGCACATTAAAGAGCAGTTTTCCTAGACAGGGAAAGGTCAATACAACTAAAGCCATTTTCTTAAAACACTCTCATGTTCTTTGTCCCTACTATCAATTTTAGTCTTGAAGTTTTTCCATATTTCACATTCTATTTCATCTCACTGTATTCACATGTATTTTCTAGTTATGCCTGTTTTAGTAAAATTAGGAAATTATTTTTGCACACTGATTTTTTTCATTTACTGATCAATATGCTGTTACTAATACATAACTTGTATTTTAATATATCTATGCAGCTACAAATATGAATATTGTGTGAATTCTGCAGTACTGGTAGACTCAGACTAGACGTTTCGTATTTATCACAGTTTTACTTATTAAATGCATCTTTATAAGATTCTTCAATAAAATTTCTTAACAAGAGACTAAACCTGTGCCGACCTTAAAATTCTCTATTATTACACATGTCTACATAGAAGAACAATAATGAGATGGATTTTTTTTCCTGCCCAAAACATCTCAAATATTAAACCCATCTTCATTCTGCAAAAGTTAGACCTGGAGCATCACCAAGTTTTAGTAAAACTATTTTTATTTAAGGTATCTAAATACTTATTCTTGCTAACATTCAGCTGTTAAAACATCACTCTACCAAAAAACATAAGAGAAGACTATACTTCCAGGGCAACTTAAGCCAGTCTAACAGCTGCCAAGGTCCAACTTTCCTCCTGGTCCCGGCAGAACTAATATAAAGGAGAGGGCAAGATTTTGTGCAAGTGTTCATACAACTGCATAGCAAACATCTGAATTAAAACTATCTTATTAAGAAAGTTCTTTCATTTTAACCCAACTCCCTGATTTGATTCACCACAAACACTCCAAGTAAGAGAAGGAGCACAAAAGTGGGAAGAGGAGACCAAGCTGCAGGAGGAATGTGACACTGCTTCTTGGCACTGCCTCAGGACAACTTAAAAGAATTTTGAAACTTCAGCTCTAGTGCCTGTCTAAACTATTTCTGACAAAATGGATGCGTCAGTCACGGGCACGCAGAGGTGTAACTGACACAGCTATGCTGGCACAAGCCCTAAGTGCAGTTATACAATCATTGCTTGTCTCACCAAGGGATAGCGTGGTTAAACTGGTAAAGCTATGCCACGAAAGCTGTGTACATAACAGCATACTTATACTCCTGTACTGGTGGTGTAAGGGGCCCTACACAGTAATAAGCTATGTCTACGTTTAACTGTGCCAGATACTTACCGTACCTAGGAGCATTAATCATGGGCAAGAGTTGCCTGAACCTGAATGCCACTGAGATACTAAACAACAGAATGGGCATAGTGCAAGGGACTCCTGTTTTGGACAATCCAATTTGGGAAAGCCTAACTGAACAAGCAATTTTGCAGGAAGGCTAGATGCATTTTCCTTATCTTTTTATGCACAATTCTGTCTTTCATGCAAAACAACTGAAAAACCCTGCAGATAAAGTATGCTTAATAATCAGTTTGAACAGTACTTTGAATTAGTCATTCTACGAACACACAAACCCATTTGAGTCAGATTCTGCAGTCAATTCTGTAAGTCTACCTACCCTACTTCAGTTGCTAGTGATTCTACATATAAAGGAATCGCAGGATTCAGTTCATTTTAAATCGAGCATGCTAATTCACTCATAGTCCCACAGTTTGAAGACATGTAGAAATAGCTCAGAACAGTTAGTCTGCACCAGCTTCCCATATGGACACCTTTATTCCAAAGTGGAAGGGCTTACCGAAACACCATGAACGCTCTAAGAGTTTCCAAAAAGGCAACAAATACAACACAGCTACTATGATTTCCATTTGTATATGCTACATTATTTCACAGTAGCCTCCTGTACTTGAACACAATACAGCAAAAACTTAAAAATACTTTCACACAGTTCACTTTCAGCTAAAAATAAAAAGCGATATATATTTGGCTTGAACTAAACTACCTATTTAAGTAAAATATGAACTAATGCATTTGTGGGTTTGGGGTTTTTTTTCTCCCCTTCACAAAACACTGCACAAACATATTTTAGAATCTGAAGGCATGTCACCTTAAACCTTGATTTTCAAAAGTAACTAGACTCATACAATCATTAGTCATTCCTTTCCCAATGAACTGTTGATCTTACTGGCTAATAATGAATAGGAATGATGAAATAATGAACACAAATTAGTTTCCTATGTGTCTTGTGACAACAGACAAAGGTAGACAGGATAACCCCTATTAACATTCCAACAGAAGAATGATACACAGTACGAGCTCAGCTCTCTTCGACATAAGCATAGCCAAATTGGAGTTATACCATATGACTGACTGAGTTCTATGGTGTCAACTAAAGCTTAAGTCTTGAATAAAGCTTCTTCTGTAGCCAGGGATATTCACAATATGGCTCTCCTGTGCAGACAGTTCAAAGACTAGAGAGGAGCAATCCATGGCCTTATTACAATTCTGTTACAACATACCAGAATAACAGACACAGATCTAGCCCTCAAACAAGGTTATTTTTGCTGCTCACAGAGGTACCTTATTTAATATGCAGATACCATTTTATGAAATACTCATGGCAAGCATATTCAAATGCCTCCAATTCAAATATTACAAGTATTAACACTGATATAATCTGAAGGGAAAACGCTAGATAAGTTGGGAGTGCAAAAGTGGACTACATCCCTAGAGTGCCTTATAGAATACTATTTCTCAAAACTGACACTCTTTGCCATAAAAGAACTAAATTGCTTATTTTCCTTATCTAAATTGCAGCAAAGTTTTACCTAGTTTGTCAGAGACAAAAAGATAGTCTGCATATTAATGATAAAGTTTAACCAAAAGCATTTTCTTAATTTAATACCAGCAGCAATTATTAGTGTAAAAGTGAAGTATAGTAATGACAACAATCCTTACTAGGATTATGAAACAAGCTAGAAACCATTTAACAGGTAAATTAAGAACTACACTAAGTACTTTCACTAGTTTAACAAGTTTAATGCAATTGAAAGACCATTAGACAACTCAAGATTGGACTGTTAACCAGCACTTTCTTGCAGTTTATAGTTACACAAATTTACTATGATAAAATGTTAACTTTATTTAAATTCCATACTGAGTAAAGTGAACTAACCTTAGGACTCGTACACTTCTTTCCTATTAAAGTCAAACTCCTGGAAACAAGCACAGAAGAATGAATGGGAGACTGGGAAGGTTAAAGGATTGGCTAATTCCTACTATCCCTTAGGTCCACGAAGAGGTGTGGTTGTAGGGTACCATCTGGTAGCTACGGCCTAACCCCTAACCCTGAACTGACTAACCCAGTCCTGTAATCACTGACTGCTCTATTTCCTCAGGTTTTTAAGAGATTACCAAAGACAACCAAATGAGCCTGACTCCAATGGAGATAAAGGTTTTCGGTTTTTTCTGTTTTCCACTTACTCCCAAAATCTTTAGGATTCTACCAACTGATATGTAGACCATTCACTAGAAATTTGGACTCGACTGGATACACGTTAACATGAAAAAATGCCATTACCTGAACACAGGAATAAGTGATAGATCTTACCTTTCCTGTGCAAATATTCCCACTACCAATACTTGGCGAACTCATAGGTCTGGTCAAATGATCACTAACGTTATATGTTAAGTATTTTGAATCATGAATTTAAGTAATATTCATAATACTAGTGCTTATTAGTATCTACATAATACTGATCTGACAAGTGCAATGGTGTTATATTCATAGAACTTGAAAAACAGCTACATGGTTCAGGTAAACTGGCGTAAAACTACATGTAAACTAGTAATTCAGAAAGATCACCTTAAAAGTGAGAATAATAAGTAGTTTTCTTAAAACATCCTAGTAAATGCATTTTGTTTTGAGCCAACCATTCTTTAGTTACCAAAAAAGTGACTTACGGAGAAACTCCTTTGAGGGCAAAGATCTACAGATCCACTCTGCACTATTTTCCAGTACAAACTGGAAGATACAACCAAACACACCACAGACAGAATTAAGAAAACCAAAAGATGCACAGTAATGGCATGTCAGTATCCTTTTTATATAATTATAGGAAACAGATTTAAACCTTGCCTTGCCTGAAATCATAGGCATGGCTTGAAATACACAGCAGATAAAATTCTTTCTGGTAATGTACAAAGGATCTCACAAACCATTATTCTGAAGTTATGATGATCTTCACATTTCAGAGAAATGCAGCTTAAAGAAGCATTATGGATCTCATATCTGTTCCGCCTTCAGCATTCCAACCCGGAATTTGTTCAACCTAAAATCCCTGACAGCTCTCCATCTACCAGAAAAACCCAGCCTACAATTTGAAGAGGAAAAGGATTCATTATTGTCTTACAATAGTGGAAACTTCTGAACTAAAAAGAAAAAGTCTACTTTAAAATTCTTCAATTTGTTTACAGGGGAAAGTTTTATCAGGTGGGACAACAGAGTTGGAGCCCTTGTCTGTATGTCTTCTTTCACAAAAAGACCAGATTGCTCAAAGCCCCATCCAACCTGGCCTTGAACACTTCCAGGGATAGGGCCTCCACAGCTTCCCTGGGCAACCTGTTCCAGTGCCTCACCACCCTCACTGTAAAGAATTTCTTCCTGAAATCTAATATAAATCAACCTCCTCCTAGTTTGAAGCCATTACCCCTCGTCCTATCACTACATGCCCTTGTAAAAAGTCCCTCTCCAGCTTTCTTGTAGGCCCCTTTCAGGTCATGTGCTCCAGCCCCTTAACCACCTTGACAGTGTTCTGCTGGGCTCACTCCAGTATATAAATGTCCTACACTGGAAAGCCCATAACTGGACACAGTACACCAGACATGGTCTCATAAGCACGGAACACAGGTGAAGAATCACTTCTCACAACCCACTGACGACATTCTTGGTAATGCAACCCAGTATATGGTTGGGCTTCTTTGCCACAAGAGCACTGCTGAATCATGTTCAACTTGCTCTCCACTAGGTCATGCAGGTCTTTTTCTGACAGCCTTTTCTATTTCCAGTCAGTCTCCAGTACTCAGTCTGTATGTACTGATGTATGGTACGATCTCCTCCCAGATGCAGGACTTGGTACCTACCTCTGTTGAACTTCAAAAGGGTCCTGTCAGCCCATTCATTTCTCCAGCTTACTAAGATCCTTTTGCATAGTACCCTTCACTCCAACGCACTGACATCCCCCCCCCCCCCCTCNNCCCCCCCCCCCACCCCCCCCCCACCCCCCCCCCCCCCAATCACAGGCAAGCCTTCTGAGAGGCTGAAAAGAGATCAGTACCAATATAATAGAGTCAGTTTAAAAGTTCTCATCTTTATGCCTTTTAATTAATTAGGCATACTCTAGTTTTATTCACACAAACAGTCCCACTGCACTCATTAAATCTCTACTGACTTCAATAAGACTACCCTTACGAATCAAAAGTTAAGCATAAGTACTAGCAGAAAATGGACACTGTTTAAAAAATCTGTTGCTGATTCAGTAGCCATAATAGAATACAGCTCATTCTTTTATATATCTGCATTTGTTCTACATGATAAATGGGACGAAAAAGCAGCATCCACAATTTCTAACAGGCCCTTCTAGTAACACTAAAGCACAATTACTACTACGCTTCCATCTTAGTGAATTCAGCTTCTAGCACCCAACTGCCGAAATATAAACAAAGTAATGAAGTTTTTCTGAGCCTGAAGATTAAATGCTTATGACTCCTCAAAATAGCATGAAATTTCAGAGACGCCACTTAGCATCTTACTATGAACTGACACAAACCACAAGACCGCTACAGGCAGTGATAAAAGCAAACACCAGAGCTACTCACCAGAACTCTAAACACCTAAGAAGGGACATGGTATGGCAGACTACCATTACTTTTCCCTTCTCCCGTTCTCCTGTAAATCACAAAAACATATAGCAGGCTCCAAAACAAATACCTACTTCCTTCTTGGAAATGAAGTACTTCAAATTTTGCCATTAATCTACTGTCTCTGCTTGAATGCTACTTTGGATTCAAGCAAGTTACAAATTTTAACTGCTACTTCAGATATCTGCTCATGCAGATATTCATATTCCATCACTGCAGTTGAGTTTAATTTATTCACAGCTCTATCTGGGTTTACCTCCCATGCAGATAAACCCCTGCCTCTTGATATTCGTAGAAGAAGAACATTTTGTGGTAGGGATAGCAGCAGCTCTCTTCTTGCTAGGAGGAAGTTATGTTTCCTAATGCGTACCTTCAGTACCAGAGTAGTGGTTTCACTGTAAGTTATCTATTAGCCTCTGACTTACAGATGGCTAGAAAACATCTTACATTTCTACATGGTAAGAGAAACTGGATGGCCAATTAAACATTGAATCCTTCAATGCTAGCATAATATAATTTAAAGTGCAACTTTGGTGCTCTATTAAGATACAAAAACAAGTCACACATTAACATACCTGATGAACTCCAAACACTTCTCAGAATCAGTCTTTAAGTGACCACAAGATTTTTTAACATGTTTCTGTTCGTTGTTCAACGTTAGACATATTCTTCCTCTCATAAGATAGCTCCTTATAAACAGACAGCGGGTAAGGATTCGGCTACCCACTGCAGCATTTCAGTAACTGTTCTGAAAAAAGACCAGCTAACCTTCACCAAAGCCTTCTCCCACTTATCAAAAGTGGGATATTACTCTCCCTCCACCTATTTATTGGTTTCTCCATCATGCTGCAGCCTCCTACTTTTGTTCAAAGTATGTTTTGCAGCTTTAGAATTTCAGCTTATAAAACCAACAATATAATAGATTAATGAAATGACAGAACAAGAAAAGAGATAAAGTTGAGCAACTGATGTCTTGCCTAGACTAGGATTTGGAGTACGATCTGATTTAATGTACTGCTTACTCATTTAGAGTTTTAATACAAGTATAGTACAGTACCCTTAACATATATTTAACCAATCAAGTTACCACCTAGACTAACTTAACAGCTTCATCTTTCTTAAAGGTGCAGTACCTCATCTAACTTAGAATTTTAAAGCTTTTTCCCCACATACAAAGGTAAAAAGTTTTATTTAAATCACACTTTGGAGACCACTCCTGACAAAGGAATTGTTGTTAGTTTCATCTATTTCATTCAAATATTAAAGAGATGAAAAGTTACAAGGATCTCTCTTAAATACAAATAACCCACTTCTTAAGTTAATGTGTAGGGCTTGTAATAAAACTAGAAATAATAAAGCAAGCCAGGCAAAAATGCTTCTGTTACTTAAGTGTGAAAAGACTTTAAATGCTTTTTCAAAATAGGCAAGAAGCCCTAGATTCAACTTAAAAAAATTAAAAATCCTTCATCTCTTATCTGTAAACCAGACAGCAAGATAATTAGTGATCTCCCAGAAATGCCATTTAAGTCAAGGAAACACAAAAGCACTAAGAATATGAGAAGTACATTTAGTCATATGAATAGCAAGGATCCATAGATCCTTATCCATAGCAAGGATAAACACACTTTTCAGAATGCTTTCATCACTGATATTTAGAAGTGAAATTTTTTGCTTCCAATACATACTTCAACCGAAGAAGCAATTAATTGCCATCCAGCTGGTCCCTTTTAAAAACATTCCCGGTTCCACCACTCTATTTCAGCCCAAAGAAGACAAAGAACAAACTTCCTGTGTACTTTTTCCAAGTGTGCCTGCCCCTTCCTCCAGGCATTTGTGCTCTTACTGCATCTGCAAGGAAACAGCAGGGCTGCTCTTCATGTTCAGGTGTGGGTAGCTCTAAGTATCAAATCAAGAATAATTTAAGTGCAGATAACGTGAGCCACTTTGCCTTAAAAGGAGGACTTAAAGCTTCTAAATAACAGATATAGCGTCACCACCCGTGAAAATGTTGGGGTTTTGGGTTTGTTTTTTTTTTTTTTTTTCTCTAAAGAAACAAGGTTTAATATTCCTTTTAGTACACAAATCACATAGAAAAAAAAAACCCCAACATGCTTTTCCTCTGTGATTTGTACTATTTAGTTATACCTCCATTCACCATCTCGCTCCATGTTTTCATGCTCAGTGGTACTGACATGGTGGTTTGACGGCCTTTGGATGTACAAACGTTCACAAAAAACTTTGCTTGCAACTTAGACAACCATTAAGTAATGCTGAAATTCTGCATTCAAGGCAGGGGAGTTAGCATATTTTGTAAACAGCAATTTTATACATATTGCTATATCAGCATACCACTCATATGTAGCTTGCTAATGGCAGGAAAAAGAATAAATAACAAATTTTTCTGTATCGTAATTTTAAAATTCCCTAATTTTAGTTTCATAAGAATTGTGGTCGTATTTCTGGGAAGCTTTAGGCAGCTTAAAGGCTTTGTCATACTATTATTTATTTCCAATATTCTGTACTGGGCCCTTGAGTGCACAGACTAAGCAGACAGGAATAGTGAAAAATGTGCTCGCTAGATTCAGCCTTTACAGTAAGAAAACTTAGCATGGATCTCCCCCAAAACCTACCTAAGTTAAGGTTTCTTTTTTCCTACATAAAGCAAAGGGAAAGGGTCTTGAAGCCTTTAACCAGCAGTTTTCAAATAAAGACTTCTTTGTTCCCAACAATACCAGCTGGTTATATGGGGTACAAGCTCTAGATTTTCTAGCTTTGGTATAAAGGTATCTATCTAGAAATTTCTTAGTTTACATGGAATTCTGTATTCGCTGTGCAATAGCTTGGGGAAATCAGCCTGGGCTCTGAAAGCAGCTGTAAAACAAGGCCCTTACATTTTTCTAGGGGCTAGTTCAAGCTGCATAGCAACAATGCTGTTAGCACACTTAATTTGAAAGCACACCAACTACTGCTACCCTAAACATGTTTTCCTTAAGTCATTAGCACCTTCCAAAAATTATCCTCTCGATTTTTCCTCTGTCAACACATCCAGATTTCTAAAACACTAGCTTTAAGAGTTACACATTCACAATATTTCACAAGCATCTAACCTGCAACATCATCCCAAGTAGGACGACAATGACGACACAACCATTAAAACCTATCTGGCTGATGTCCACCAACTCAGATACGGGCACAGCAAAAGCTGTACTGATGCAGCCCTGCAAACGCTGCTATATATACTCCCCCACACTGATCAGAACTTCTTTAACGTCCCCCCGAAAGCAGTCAGCTTCTCTTACTGACCACCACATACCTCAGAACACACTGTTCGGGAAACAAGGTAACATGACTGAAATGAGTGAGGCTTTAAAAGCATCCACCTGAAAGTGAGTAATCCTGCAGTGGGATAAAGGAAGTTCTGTATTAAAGTAACCTAAATAAACAGGGAATTACTCGCAACCCTTCAAATATAATAATAATTAAAGCCACACTCTGCAGCCTCAAGCACCGGCTGACCAGCGGGGTGAGTTACAGGGGACGTGTGAGACGACGTCCCCCGTCACCTCAGCCTCACCAGCTCACCTCACCGCCTCCCGGCCCGCACCCAGCAGCCTCTCCCTGGTGCAGAGGCGCATGAGCCCGGCCGCGCGTGGGCCCGGCGACACTCGCGCCCCTGCGGAAGGAGGCGGGAGGGCGCGGGCCGGAGGCGCCCCGCGCCGAGCAGGCCCCCCCCCTGCCCGCGGCCTCGCCGCCTCCGGCCTGGCAGCCCGCTCCTGAGCG
>VYXH01005902.1:383528-437152 GCA_013397275.1 Burhinus bistriatus
TTGATCCTCTGCACCGCGATGTTGGCCATCTCCGCAGCGGGCACCCACTCGCTGCCTCCGAGCCGGGCCCAGCGAGCTCCGCCGCCGCTCTCGCTGGATAACTCCCGGCCCCACCAAAATGGCGCCCGCCCCGAGCATGCGCGCTAGGGCAGCCGGCTCTGCCGCCGCCGCTCAGGAGGGGCCGCCGTGTGCGCGGAGCGGAGCGGGCACCGGGGCTCCCCGACGGTGGGGGCCGAGTGCTGGCCGGAGGCGGGGGAGGGAGGGGGTGACGGCGGTCTGCCCTCCCGGCCGCCTCCGCTCCGCTGTCCCCGGGAGAAGAATAATGTCGCCGCCTTCTGAGGAGGCGCAGGGGTTTCGCCCCCTGTGCCGCCCGCCCCGGGAGACACCTGCCTGCCTGCCGCCACTCACCGGGCGGGTTCCCGGCGACGCCTGGCGAGAGCGTGAGGAGAACCGTCTGCAGGCAGAGCCCTGCTGCCGCCGCTGGCGGGCCCCGGGGCAGAGTTAAGGTGGTTGTGTTGTCATGGCTCCCGCGGCGGGCAGCGCGGCCCTGCCCTCCTGGCCCGGCCTTGTGCCCGCAGCGCGCAGCAGGGGGGAGGCCTGAGGCACCGGGCCGGGGAAAGGGTGAAGGAAGGAGTGCCCTCGGAAGGGCTTGAGCCGGCAGCTGGGCTGGGCCGGCGGGGTCCGAGGTAGCAGGGGAAAAGTCTGAGGTGTCCCTGAGGAAACGGCTGGCTCGAGGAGCAGCTGATACGTCTTCTGGTGAAGTCTCTGAGCAAAAACAACCAGGGGGGGTTTCACATGCCTTGAGAATCTGCTCAACCTGCCCATACAGCAGTTCCCATCTATTCCTTTCCTCCCCCCCCCTTACGCTCGCTGGAGAAAATGGCAGTTCCTTACACATCTCTCTCCTGGCCCAGCTCCTTGCCCTCTTCCCACCCTGGCCCTTCCCTCGGAGATGCTGCTGCCCCCTCCTCACACGGGACGGGACGAACTTACAGGCCCAGCAGGCCCAGGAGCAGGCAACTCTGAGGAGGCAGTTTAAGGGACTGTTTCTTTTTATGGATTCTGCTACGAGATTTTAAAAGTGGAGTAAGAAGGTGAAGGTCAGTCCTACCTAATGGACCGATACATTTTATCGCAGAAAGAAACACAGCAAGCCACAGATGTTGCTCGGTCTGGAAAATTGAAATAGGATAGCATTAACCATCCTTGCTCGCCTGAGGTGTGCAAAATACAGTATGGTATGGAAGAGAGCAGATAGATTTTCAGAGGGGAACATGAGATTGCATTTACAACTGTTGTTTATTTAGGAACTAGAGGCTTTCAAGACATTAAGGTCTATAGAAAGATTTTATAGTGCCTCCTCTTAATGGTACAGTGGAGGACAATGTACACCATGGACATTTACCTCAACAAATGTCTACTTCTGGTATGGCTGTCATGTGCAAGTGCTGTTTATTTATCTCCATTAGTATACACAACACTTTGACTGTTATATACACAGTAAAGAAAGTATAGGCCCAATGGATAAAAATATATCTGGCAACTATATACAGATGCATATAGTCCTTTCTCTGTGTGTGTTTACTCTTCCTCTGTGGTTTGACTGGAAAAAGTCCATTTTCTGGCAAGCATGTTATATACCATGTGCGGCTGTTCATCAAATTAGGTCTTCTTCAGACTGAAACTTGGTTTTAATGCAATACATAATGCAGTTTTTCAGCTGAGGTTTTTAGTACCTTTTTCAGAAGGATCGTTTTGCATTAGGCCTGATTTCTTTTCAGTGACTTCTACTGTGATCTTGGGCCTTCATCTTCAGAATAATTTAGACATCTAAGTCCCACTGATGTGTTCCTTTTGAGAAGGCAGGCCATGGCTTCTCTGTGCCTTAGGCTCTCACCTGTAAAATAAGGGTAATAACTCTTCCCTGCCTCTTAGAGCTCATATATGAAAGTTAGGTTTATGGTGTGCTGACCTCCTATTGAGTACTATAGACAAAAATTATAAAGGGTTTTTCAGACAGCTCATAGAAAGAAGCTGAGCTTCTAATATTCAGATTTTGCTCTGAATGGAGTAGAAAACATGACCTTTATCAAGTGTCAGAATCCCTTGTGTTCCTGTGAGTATACTTGTATGTTATAGGTAGTAGACATCCAGTAACACACACAGTAAAGGGCAATGATTTTGCCTGGTTTGTATCTAGGTTCATTTTCATGTGCTCATTTGGATTACAAATGTCAGTGTCTGTTACTCTAAAAAGCAAATCAAATTAATATGAATTACTGTATCTCTTTTCCTTAGTATACCCCACTCCTTTGCCTTGACCTTAAATAGCCATCTTTCACTTACCTCACCGCTGTTTCATATTCACCATACACTGTGTTAATTTTCTCTTTGGTAAAAGATAGATATAGAAAGGTTTTTTGGGTGGTAGAACAGAGTATTGGTGAGTTTTGCCAGGATTAAAATACTTCATAAAAATCAGTGCCTTATGTAATCAGCATGTTGGGGTTATCATTGTATACCTCCTATACTGTTTTACGCTTTCCTATACTGTTTTACGCTTTAATATAGTTTACCATTTTACAGAAGATTCTACAGGGGTTTAACCCAGAACAGGACCCTAGACTAGCAGTCTTTGAATAGGTTTTTTGGTTTTGGTTTGGTTTAGAGTTTGTGGGTTTTTGGGGTTTTTTTTGTTTGTTTGTTTGGGGTTTTGTTTGTTTGTTTGTTTTGGGGATATTTTTTTTGTGAAATAAGAAAATGCTTAGAAAAAATGAGAACATAGCCTCTTTGTGTGATTTCAGTGACTCCCATGTCTGACTTCATAATGTATTTTATAGTATGTTGATAATATATTCCTGTGTCTTATCCCCTGAATTAAGTTCTCATTAGTCTCTCGCCCTTAGAAAAATCCATACACAAAATGGAAAACTGTAGACCATTGAATGTAGTCAGCACACTTTTTGAATTACAAAATTTTGTAGTATATCTGATTTCAGCATAGTTCTTTCATTGATGCCATCATCAATTTAGCCTTACACCAAACAGTTCTTTCAATAGCAGCTTTCACAAATAGGCTGCATATTGGTCTATACTTTTGCCCATTGGTGTTGATCATAATTAATAGAGTGGGAGACACAATTCTGGGTATCCACGCATTGTTTAGTATGTTTGGCATATTGCTTTGACCTACTTCTGGAAGTGGGAGCAGGAAATAGGTGTATTAAAGGAAGTTCAAACTATGTAAGATTACTGTAGGAGGAAAGTTTATGGGATCAGTGCCTATAAAGTAAGATCAGTGCTGGTAAGACCTCAACCCAAGCTCTCAATATGGAAAGGCTGCCAATATTCATTAGCCGATGCTAGGATAACCAAACATCCTACATACAGTATCATTTCCCATGTAATATAGGAAATATTATCTATCCTACAACTTACAGATAGGAAAGTTTCCCACATTTTAATGGAAAAGTAGCTATTGTTCATGCACAAATTGTGCATGTTGGACTCACTTGCTGTACATACAGTACAGTCACCGTGTGCATGGTTCATCTGTTTGGGACTATGGATGACTCCGGCCCCAGTATACTGCCTGGGGACTCCAAGGTGCTTATGACAGCACTAAGTATGATTAAATTTCTGTTCTTCAAGTTAAGATTCTTGGTCATGTTTTTCTCATTTCCATATTTTCCTAATTTTATTCTGTTCATATCAATAGGATACTACTAGGATTAGTCAGAGAGAATTTGGAATTATTGAGATTGTTCCCTGTGATTAGAAGAAAATGCCATTTTTGAAACTATAACTTTCCAGCATGCAACATTCTGTTCCTCTCTTGCTGCTTTGTGTCTTGCATAACAAGTCTTCCCCCCTCCTCATCTTGGCCTCTTTAGTTTAAGAAAATAAAAAATGTCAGGCTTGATCTTCTCTCATTGTTGCTGGAGGATTTCTTATTGGAGAGGAGAGCTGTCTCAAGAGATCTGTACATTGATTTCAAACACTTGAGAAACAGGGCTTGAACCTGTAACGTATTTTTAATTCTTATTTTGTTTATTTCATGAGGCATCCATACGAGCATTAACTTTACAGGCTGTATTAGTATTAGATGGTATGCACTTTACATTTAAATGTTCATATGCTCATTTATAATAATGCTGTATTTAAAAAAATCAGCAAGAAATTATATTCCTAAAACTAGGTTATTTTTAAATTTAACCCTAATTTTCCACCAAACTTACACCTACAGCTCTCTTTCTGTCATCCCAGCTTTTAACAGAGAGGCCTACATGCCAGAAGTTGTCTTTTTTATCTGCATATCATGTAGCACATTTCAGAGGCTATGAAAATAAATTTAGCCTGCACGTTTATTGTCTGTCATATTGTGTTCCTGTTGTGGCAGCGTCTGGGTGACTCAACTCATTCCGAAGATTAGGTTTATCATAAAAATAACTAACTGGTTGTGCAAGTTGACCGAGTTTTAAGTTGTCGTCTTAACTTTCCTGTTCCTCCTAGACGTGTCCACGTCCGGTGGTGTGGACAGGTGTAAGAGTGCCCTCTCCTGGGTGGAACAGGGTAGACCGGCTTCCTCGTGTGAAACGAATCCCTCTTGGGGAGCTCTTTGCCTTACAAAGAGCTCATGGCACTGCTACTGCCTTGTCCGGTCTTTCCTCTAAAGGTGTTGAGGAAGAACTTGTAGGAGTTCTGCAGGCAGAAATGCTTAAAACGGTAGGACAGAAATTGTTTGGTGTTCCTAGTAGAGAGAGGCGGTATTTGCTCATCATGTCTGCACTTTCCAAATTGTATTTTTCATGTCATTAGCGGCTTAAATGTATATGCTTAAAAAGGCAGTAAGTGTACTAACTAAACATCAGAGTCATCTGAAGTCATTCAGTTTGAATTCATATGATGCAATTCATCTGACTTAGTGGAGTTAGATCAGAAATTAATTCAGCTATTGATTTTACAACAATCAATCTATAGCTTAAACAAGATTTAGCAAAGTTTTCATTAAATAATACATGTGCATAAAATTTTGGTAGTTTAATAATAACGTCCTATTGTTCTTCACTTCTTAAGGGCTTTTATTAGAAATTGACAGGACATCCTGGACTTTTCATTAATTTGGTGGCCCGGCAATATCTTCTAAATTAATGTTACAACTGAACCTGATGTTTTTGATAGGAAAATCTAGACGCAAACAGCCCCCATGCTTTTAAGTCTGTTAGCAAAACTATTTTTCTTTAAACTTCCACTTCTTTGTGGATTTTCAACTGGTGGTATACACACCTTGAGGTCCAGGTGCTATTTCTTGTGGGTTCATGAAAGGCAAAAAAAAAGAAGAAAAAAAAAGCAAGTTCAGCTGTGAGATAGCTCTTGTAAATCTGCAGGAGATCCTAAGTTTATGAATATTCTTAATGAGCAGGCATCTAGCTTAAAAAATTTGGCATCAGCAGACTGACAAGTTGACCACAGGGAAGTAAAAGCATTTCTTATCACGGAATCATGGAATCATGGAATTTTCAGAGTTGGAAGGGACTTCTAGAGATCATCTAGTCCAACTCCCCTGCTGACGCAGGAATGCCTAGAGCACATTACTCAGGACTGCATCCAGGCGGGTCTGGAAAATCTCCAGAGAAGGGGACTCCACAACCTCCCTGGGCAGCCTGTTCCAGTGCTCGGTCACCCTAACAATAAAGAAGTTTCTTCTTATGTTTGAATGCAACTTCCTGTGTTCCAACTTGTGCCTGTTGCCCCTCGTCCTGTCACTGGGAACCACTGAAAAGAGTCTGGCTCCATCCTCCTTCAACCCACCCTTTAGATACTTATTAGCAAGAGTAAAGAAAAGGTGTAAAGCTATGCTCCTTTCTTCCTATTACAAAAAAAGAAGATCGCAATCTTTTTGAGGGTCCTTTCAAAATGAAAGCAAGCTCGGAATACAGAAATAGATTTCACAACTTAACATGGCTATTATTATTAATTTTATAAGTATTAGAGTTATAAGGGAAGAGAGGATTTGGCCAATAATATAAAGCATATAGTCATCATGCTACATTGCTGGTATATTGTTTTCCACTCAGAAACATTTTCTAGCCTGAGTGAAGTATTTGCACCATTTTAAGCATTTTATATTACCATCTATTAATGTAATAATTTATAGTACATTATCAAATCTATGTAACTTTCTTTAGTTAAATATAGCCGTCTTTCTTTCATAGATAGGTACAAAAGGGACTTAGAGCTGCCTTAAAAGAGCAGCTGGACAGCTTTTCCTGGCCAGCTGGACATCATCTTCTCCTTGTGTCGTTAGGATTTGTGACTTAATAACAATCCGTGCTATTTTAATAACTATAGGGATTGAAATCAGATTCAGGCTGATGCTCAGAAAACTTCCATTTCATAAATGTCCTCAGGACTGAAGTATATAGGACCTTGAAGCCAGCAGCTTAAATTTGTTGTTCAGTGCAGCGGTAGCCAGGGAAGTACCTAAGTGCAGCAAGTAAGTAAGAGAGAAGATAAAATGGCATTAATATTTTGGAATGATTGCTTGGGGGTGGAGTTAGAGTCTCTCATTAGGAGGGTTGAGTTTAGAATTAGAACTGGAACTGCAAATTATTGTGAAACATTATTTAAATGAATATGGGAATCCAGAATAAGTGAAAAATAAACCCACTTTCTGTTAGAGGAAAAGTAAATGCAGTCACAGCCTAATTGCACAGCATTGGTAGTGGTCTTTAATTGCGAAAATATTTTCATATTCCTGACAGTGTAGATAAGCTAACTGCTGGAAAGCTCATTGTGTACAAAGTGGTCCAACTGACAGCATGTAGATCAAATTTGGGTCTCCAAGATGCTTCCACCTGGCTTCCTGCCTTGTTCTTTGAGGAGACAGACAACACTTATTCAGTGAGTGCATGTTGCAAACTGTCCTCCTGCATCACTGCTGTGTGTTCTCAGGAGAAAAGGATGTGACTGGACACCTTTTCCTCTTCATGTATATATCCTGAGACAGAGCTATCAATGCAGGCTGCAAAGAGGTATGTGCAAAATGGGGATCAAACTCCTGCAGGTAATAGTGTTATACATGTGGTCCCAGCTCAAAAAAGGTCTCCAGCTATAAGAGAATATGGATTAAAGATGTGTGAATAACCGTGGTATAATATAAGAATATATGCAGTAGAATCAGAAATCTACTGGAAGCCAAACCACAGAGAGAAAGTATACCACAGTATACTTTGCATCGTCAATTGTTATGAATCCCTTCAATGATCGCTCTGTTTTGTAAAGCACAAGGCTTTTTAGGGATCCTGAAAGGTAGGATAATATCATTAGTTTTAATAAAAAAGAAATCTGGAGCTCTTGAATTCAGCTATTATTGCTTGATATAGCAATTTCAGGATTCTGAGGCTTTTTGAAAATTCTAAATAGAATTTGAACTTTTTTCTAATGATGGCCATCTTGCTAAACTACTGTCATGATGGGCACCAAATCCTCAACTGATGGAAGTCTTTTGGAACTGTCTACAATAAAAATTTACAAAATAGTGACGTTTGTCAGAGATCATCCAGAAAGAGCTCAACCATGACAGATGGGTAATTTATCAAGCTGTATTGCTGTTGATACCATCCTAAAATATCTCCATTTTGGAGACTAGAACAATTTTGTACCAGGAAAAAAAAGCTTTTCTATTGATCTTACAACTACAGTAGAATATTAATTTAAGGCTAAATCATTAAGTCTAAAGCACTAATCACTGTTTAGACACAGTTGTGTAAAAAGTTAATTGAACTGCATTTGAAGTCATAGAAACCAGTAAGGACCAGTTCAAGAATACAAATTAAGAGAAGCTGATTTTGTTGTTTTCCTAACCTGCTTGTCTCCAGTTTGGCCATGTGGCTAGCAGGAACATAGGATATGGCAAGTTATTAGAGGAGAACATTGAGGATAAAGTCAGGTCAAACAAACAAGGCTCAAATGGTGTTCTTTTAATGTATTGAGTAATGTACAGTTTCCCTGAACACAGCAGAAGTAAGCAATTTGTTTGGTCTTTGGATCTCAGTCAGGCACACAATGTTTCACAGAACAGTATCTAGAAAATCCCTACTCTTCTGTGTGTCTTTCTTTTCAGTAGTAGCACATGCCTTTGTTTAGGTGGAAGATCTAGTTTAGATGTAAGGAGTTTCTTGTCTCGTACATTTTTCTCAAATGAGGGGTAGCAATTATAGCAGTTTCAGTGAAGTATAACCCATCTCATAAAATTCCCTGTTACAGCTTTCCCATTTTCCTGACAGAGTGCAAAAAGATCACATGGTAAACTGGAAGTTGACACCTTTTAAAAGGCAGTACTCTAGACTGTATCTTACTTTCCCTGATGAGAGGTTAGCCGTGCTGGGAGATGTTCAATCATGCTGTATGATTGTCTCTCAGGATTTTGCAGATCCTAACTCTTAGTCCTAGGAATGTTGTGACATTATGCTGTTGGTCCCTTCCCCAAACATACAGCAGACATAAAAGATACTAACACTGAACGCTGTGTGTATATATATAGTGTCTTCCTGCACAGATATTTCTAGGTGTCTTACTATCCCTGTATTTTAATATCACCCAACCCAAATAATTTTACTCCCACTGAAACTGTGGTGAAAGTGCTCTGCAGACGTACCTACTCCTGGGTTCCCTCTTGAGTGGCACAGTATCACACAA
This sequence comes from Burhinus bistriatus, assembly GCA_013397275.1. Taxonomy (NCBI): domain Eukaryota; kingdom Metazoa; phylum Chordata; class Aves; order Charadriiformes; family Burhinidae; genus Burhinus; species Burhinus bistriatus. The sequence continues at coordinate 392,229 of VYXH01005902.1, forward strand.
CCACGGCATGGTCGAGGTTGGAAGGGACCTCTTGACATCATCTAGTCCACCTGCCTGTTAGATCAGGTTGCCCAGCAGGACCTGTCCATTTGGGTTTTGAATATCTCTAAAGACAGAGATACCACAGCCTTTCTGGGCAAGCTCTGCCGGTGTTCAACCACCATCAGAGTGAAGAAATTTTTTCTTATGTTCAGCTGGAATGTTATGTGTTTCAGTTTGTGCCCAGTGCTTTTGCCCTGTCACTGGCCACCACTGAGAAGAGTCTGGGTCCCTCAGTAGTTTCTCTGCAGAGGAGTTGAACTGCTATAAAATGGCACTGGCTTCAAATCTTTTCATGTTTTTTTCAGTTATTACCTCCTTTTAGAGACAATATCTATGTCCAATTTTGACCATAGTAGCTTAACACAAAGTAACCACAAGGACCTATTTAAACACCAACAATATAAAACCCATTTAAACACCAAAAATGTAAATTCACACTTCTGAACACTGAAATGGTTTCCTTTAATCTGTGCAGTGTTTTTGCAAAACTTGTAAACTGTGAAGTGTGAGCTAAATACTACAGAATTCTTTTTTTTGATGACCTGACGGTCTTCCCAAGTTCCGTAAATCCTAATTTTCTTTCTTATACCAAACAAAGTTTCTTAAACCAAACCTGTAGGGTTTACAGCTCCCGTTCAACAGGTTTGACATACTGCAGCGAACATCCAGCTGCATCATACCACATCCTCAAACAGCAAATGTGCACAAGCTAAAACCCTTGCATTATGTTCACACAGATCTTGGCCAGCTGAGAAAGCAGTCATTTCTAGTTCACTTGTCAATACTCATGTTCTAAGATCCAAAGTGAAAAGCATGGTTGAATGTGCGACAGAAACCAGAGTATTACTTACACTGATAACAGATCAGATTTCTTTTCCAACAATTTGATGTAGTTCTCTGTAGTCCATACAGAGATGCTGCTGCGTTTTATGTGATGGAATACTGATCTCCAAGGACTGACTGGCAGAGTTATGCCTTTTGATACACCTTCTCAGTGATGTGTGAAAGGCCTTCTGTCTTTGTTCTCTCTTCTTTCTTGGTAAATAATGCGTTGGCTTTTTAATGGATGGTTACTCTTAAATTTGTCATATACTGAGTGCTTAATACCAACTGCAAAACTGCATATATCCATTTCAGATCAGAGTAATTCCCAGTTCCTGACCAGAAAAGTTCAACTTTTTGCTGCTTCTTAGTTAGATGTAGTAAAGTGTTCCAAAAAAATCCTTTGGGATATTATTTTCATTTCCTTCGCTCACATTTTTTTCTACACTAGCATTCATCAAATCTACTGGCTTGCATTTTGTGCCTGTGGTTCGTCTATTAGATATGGCTTCTATTAGATGTTCACTTGGAAAATGAACAGGGATTAATTTTTATTTCAAGCCTGTGAGAACTGTAACAGTTGAGGGCTCTGACTCATGTTCAGAGGCAGTTTCAGACTGGATGCTGAAATGGCCCTGAACATAGAGAGAGGGTGACATGAGATGTGTGTTTTCCTGAGTGGCAGCAATTTTCAGATGAATACATCAATGTTAGCTCCTGTTAAGTTATGGCTGCAGATAGCTTATGGCTGTGAACTACAGTTGCTTAAGAAGCAGTTCACACTGTTTCTCATCTTTTCCTTGCAAGAAAGCCACCAGCTGCTATTACGGTTTCTGCCCCAGAGGAAAAACAATTTGTTAAGGTTATACCAGTGTTGGTTCACTTAGACCGCATTTTTAGAGGGGATTTCCCAAAGTATTTTCAAAATATGTTCCTGACACTGCATAATTATCAATCACAATGAAATTTAGTGAAGCTTTGTCTCATTAACTTGTGTGGTTACTGAGAACTTACTATTCCATTTCAGCCTAGTTCAGATGGCCTATCTTTACCAGCGAGTGTTATTAACAATTCAGTGGTTCAGATCTTAATCCTCTATTTTTAAATGTTTTTTGCAAGCCTGATCTTGTAAGTGTCCCAGTTGGCCTGCTTGCATTTCATAGTTACTGAAAGTTACTAGTCGATATTCTAGTTAAGTGTAAAGTAATCCTTGTCATCCCCTCAACTTCAGATTTCCTTCCTTCATTTCCTAGTTTGGAATACGTCATTGGGCAGCTGTGGTCTGGCAGCATTGCAGCAATCCTTTGTGATCATTTCCCCTGGACTGTGGCTAATTTATCTCAAAGTCTGTGTTGGTGTGTTGATGCTCCAGGAGCACAAAAGCTCTCCATAGATCCTCTGACAATTTCAGTGGAGTTTTTTCTTTCCACTGAGCCATAATTTTTCTGTGAGTCCTGACAGCTTAGGTTATGGTTGGATGTTCATGAAGCTTGTATTTGTACATTAACAGAAAATCTGGCAGTATAAATTTGGTTCAGTGGTGATCACGTCTAAATTTCTGTTATATTAACCTAAGTACACAATATAGTCTTTGTGCCTGCTAATTCACAGGCTTGCTGCCTAGTATCCCAAAGTGCTTTGCAGTTCTCCAGTGCTTCATGAGATGCCAGCCCAGCTGAATTCTAGGAATGTTTGTGAGCAACTTTTCTAAGGACTTGGCTTCTTTTTCCAAATTTAGATCCCTCTTTCCAAAAACCCAGTGTTGCTGCCAGAAGGCCACTCCTACCTTGCTACTGCAAGGGTACTTTATGATCTTTTCCTTTCCACTTCCTGGATGCCATTTTCAGATCATGCTGCAGACGTCTTCCAAGTGGCTCTTCAGTATCAAAATTTGCAGTAGAGTTTCATGTAGATTCCTTCTGGGAATAGCATTATCTACTCATGATGGACTGCATATAAGAAAAGAGGGAGCAGACAAAGGAGGAGTTACATTAAGAGGATTTGCCCCATTTCTCAGTCATTTTTGAGATCTGATGAAACTGCATGAATTGCAGATGAAGAATTTCCACTCTACAAAGTATCTGGCTGTGAGTGATACAATGCCTAGTGGCATGAGTTATGCAGCAAAGACGAGAAGAACATCAGCAGAAAGACAACTTCAGAATGGGAAAAGTAATGTTCTTGGGTATCTGTGAACAAGCTCATCCATTATCTGGCAAGTTAGATCACCAACATGACTCCTGCTTTTCCATTGCCTATCAGAGTAGAAAAGTTGAAAGCTAGCACTGTGATGTGGAATGTCACATCCGCCTGTTTGCTTTACAAAGTGCCCAATCCACATGACTTTCAGATGTTGGATGTAGAGAATGTCATAGTAAGTCATAGCTCAACTCACGCCCTCCTCCGTTGTACAGGGCTATTGGTGGAAGGAATGTTACCATCTTCTGCCCTTCAAGCAGAGTTGTTTTCATAGTTTTAGCTTGCCAGTGGGCAGCACAATTCTTTTTAGTGTGCCAAAATCAATGGATTTACTATTCTGTCCTTGTTACTAGCTGATCTTGAATGCATCTCATGTCTTTGTTCATAAAGTAGCCTAAGTCATCATCACTGTTTTCATCATAGTTTGTCTGCCAGAAAGGAGACTTCATAAAGTGAGTCTGAAAACAGCCTCCATACCAGGATCTCATTTTACTGCTGTATCATGCACTAAATTTGTGAGTGTAAGGGGGAGCAGATGGCTGAAGCCTCGGAGTGGGAAGCTGAGATAGAATCAGTGCCTGCTATGGCTTGTTCATTTGCCCGTGGGAACCAGGAGGGCCAAATTCTGAGGGATGCTCTGGCAGAATGTTTTATGCAAAATACCTAGCTACTTTCTGCTTATAGATATGTACTTGCTGATTTGAAAGCAATAAGCTTATGCATTGTTTCTCTTGTTCCTGGTCCCTACTTTCAGTAGCTCCTATTGCCTGCCCCTCTTCCTTGACAGTTCATACTCTCAAGTTTCATCCGTGATGATTACCCTTTCACAAATCTGTCCTTCATTAGGCCCATCAGCTTCCTGTATTTCCAAGAATGTCAATGGAAACATATATGTTGAACAAAGAAAAATAATCAGAAAAATAAGTGCTATTTTGCTGTCAAAAAGGTGGTGCTTTTTACTGAGACAAGTTATGTGAAACTATTTATAGATATGCAGAACTTTGCAGTAACAACATGGAGGGAAGAAACAAGAGTAGGGAAGGGGAGCTGCTTGGTGTGAGTGCTTGCGTCTCACCCAGAGGGCTGGCGGGCCAGCCAGCCAGTGCTGCTTGCATGCCTCATCAAAGGACAATTTCAAGAGATTACCAGACACGATGCGAGTTCCTGGATGGGGCGATGTGAGAAATAAGCCAGAAAGATGCACCGAGTTTTAAGGAGGCTGCATTTCATTTAAAGTAAGAGAGGAAGACGTCACAGCTCTAGTTGTAAGTGCCATCATTGCATACTGCTTTCTTGCAGATCATTCAGTCATCCAGATCTCCATCAGCTCCTGCCTCTTCTTTACAGACTCTTTGCAGGTTGATATTATTTCTGACAAGGCATCTGAGACTGCCTGTCTAGCTCACTTAGTCTTGCCCTTCCAGTTCTAGGATTGTACAAATTCAGTTCTCCAGGAATCAATCACTGTGAGACTCTCTTCCCAATTGCAACAGTTGCCCCAAGTATGCTTGCCATCCTTTTAGCAACAGCAGGCTGTTTGGCTTTACTCACAGGCCAGCAAATAGAAGTGTTCAGTGTTCCTGCTCTGCTTGACAGGAGGAACCTTCCTCTCCACTATTGTGTGGTTGCCATTGCTCTCCACTCTTGTTTGAGCCAGGACTAGTATGATAAGCTGTGTCTGTTTTGGGGATTTTAGGATCTCAGATCCATTTTTTAGAACAATGACAGATAGGCAAGGCTGCTTAATGGTGTTGGGAAGCTGTCTCTGCTTGCTTCTAGGATGGCTCGTTCCCTGGTGAAGGGTTAGGAGGGAGAGGCTGAAGGAGAGGTGGGAGGAAGGATGCAGCTACAGTTGGTCATTCTGCTTATGACCACCCTCTGACACTGTTGTCTTGGATAGCTTTGTGTTGGACCAGGACAGCCAAAGTATACTTCAAGCCAAGCGTACCTTGATGTTGCTGATGTTCATGGTTACTGTTGCACTCTAGACTCCTGGACAGACTGCCAAGAAACGTGTTCTCCCATGAAACATTGTAGGGATGTAGTTTCATACTTCCAAATTAGAGATAAATTTTAGCATCCTTAGTGCCTTAACAGAGGCTCAGTTCCCTTGGTTGAGGAAGACAAGACGACATGAGCTCTGCATAGCTTAGCTTTTTTGTGTGATGGCCTGGCTTTGTGGCAGTACCCCGATTCACTTTTCAGTATTGTCACCGCTTAGTTGGGCACTAACACCAGAGAAAGGGCTGGAACATGGGAAAGGAGAGGCAAGATCCCCAGCAAGTCAGGACTGTGTGGCATGGCTGGGCACAGGTAGCCTGCCTGCTGCCTCTCAGGAAGCAGAACGTTATGTCCAGGGCCAGCTGTAAATGAGCACAGTTAGCCTACTCACATCTTGCAGGGAGAGGTGGCTCTGCACACCAATGATGGCTGGACGTGCAAGGCTGCCAACTGGCAGTGCAGCTGAGACTTTGCAGAGTAACGTAGGCTTGACACCCAAGGCTAGAGCAAAACTTTCAGAAGAAAACTGTAGCCATGAAAGGAGGTTTGAAAGCCCCATGGCAACAGCCAAGAGTGACGAGAACAGCCAAGGCTGTCCCCATACGTGGGCCATATCAGACTGTACGATGCCCTGGTGCCATGAGGAGGTACTGGCTTCTGAGAGCTCACAACTTCTATCCAAACTTCCTTTCTCGCTGTGATTGCAGCATCTTCCTTGTTTTCTGGCTTCGAGGAGATAAGCCACCCTTGGAAATACTGGAGGACAAGATTTTCTTCCCTGTGTGGTCCCCATTGCGTTATGGCATGGTATCGCTGTCCCTAGGACAGGATGTGGTCCACCTTTCCATACAGGAGCGTGACACCCCGGCTCCTTGGCTAGGCACGGGTAAACCCAACTGGCAGACGTGAGCAGCCGTGATCTGAAATTTTCCTTTCTAACCTCATTCCACAGCATCTAAATGCGTGTTTTGAGAGATGCTTTAATGGCAGGGAAGCCTTGTGAGTCACGAGCTCCTGAACGGCCTTTAGCTTTCCAGGTGAGAAACTACCCTGTAAACTCCCTCATGCTTGGGAGGTGAGGGCTGGGGACCAGGCCGCCGAGCTGGCCGTATTTCCGACGGGACGCAGAGCTGTGGCAGACCCACCCGGCCCCAGAGGAGCCACTTTCCTTGCGTGTCCTCAGCGCTGACTTACTGCAGCTTTATTTTAAGGCCGAGGCGTTGCTTAAAAATGACGCCGGCCTACCGCGGCCGCGTACCCTCCCTCCCGCGCAGCCCTGCCTCAAGCCGGCCAGCGAAGGCCGGGAGGCGGCTGTCCCTGCCCGGCAGCAGCCCACAGGGCCCGGCCGGGCGGCGGAGGGGCGTGCGCGGGGGGCGTGAGCCGCGCGGCGGTACCGCCCCGGCNCGGAGCCCCCGGTGGGGGCTGCAGGGGTTAACTTCAAGCCCGTTGAAGTGCGGGGTGGTCCCCGCTGCCGGGCGCTTCGGCCGTTCCCCGGGAAGGTAAACACCGGGACAGCCGGAGCCGTTCCGCTTGTTTTTTAGGCAGCGCTCTTCTTTTTCAAACCAGCGAAACCTCTCCTTTACAGCTGGTCTGATCTAGGTGCTTCTGGGTGTTGGGGTTTTTAGTGCAAAGTGGCACCCTTCTGTCCGTTTTTTGTTTGTTTGTTTGTTTGTTTTAAAGGATCACGATCTGATACTTTGAGGCAAAGGGTTTTAGTTTTCACTCTTTGAAGAAGGTGGAATTTGCATGCTGACACCAGGGTATGTGCTCCCAGGCTGCTCCCCGCTTTTTGAAAAGCATGTGCCACTAAAGTGGGAGAAATTGAACAATATCTTATGAAAGATAATCTCAGGAAAAAGGACAGCGTCACACTGCCATTAATTTATTAGAGATAGGACTCCTGCCAGGAACTCTTCATATGTGTGAACCAAGATGTGATTCATAGTGGATTACAGTGGGGAAGGGGTATACTGGCTTTGGGGAACACAAGATCCTGCCTATGGTCGTTGCTCCGCAGCTGTCACCATGCCGGGTTCCCCAGATGTCCTGCCCTGCAGCTCAGCCACTGCATTCCGTGGCAGTTCTGAGGCCTCGGCTAACCACCGCTCCCATGTGAATGTGGCGCATGACCTGCACCGAAAACTTTTGTTTCCTGCGAAACACCTGTTTGTCTAGTCAGTCTTCAGGATTGTCTTTTAGATTATAGATTTGTTGGTGTAGGGACTGTTTGTGTTGTATACTCGCTGAGCATCCAGGTCTATGTGTATAGATAAGTCTTGAAAACCATCTCCAGTTTTTAGAGGTGAGGACATCTAACTTTTTTGTCTTAATAGCTTATTAATGCTATTAGTGGGCCTACTGGGGAAGGTACGTATCTGCAGTAAGCATGAGTGGGTTACATCTTAGGAGTCTTTACATGCTTAGCTGTTAGAGTGCTATCCACCTTTACTCATTTCTGTTACTTTCCTAAAGCAGACATCAGCTCAAAAAAATCAAAATGAGAAAGAAAAAAATCAATCTTAACTTTTGATTTCTTCCTATATACAGTGAGCGAGAATAAATCCTTGATAATTCCATCTAATTCTTGTGACCTGTTGAGATGAAAGAAGTCAAGCTATTGTTGTTGATCATTGATTTAAAAAAGTGACCCTGTCACTGACAGCATGGCTTGAAATGGCAGAAGCAGTTGGCAAAATAAAAGTCACTGTAATGTTAGCGGTACATTAGTCAGTTCAGTCCTGAGTGCTGTTCCTTCCCCTGCCACTGAAGTGGGTGAGTCCAACCTCTTTGGTTCTTTTTGCCTTCTTTTGTAAAATACAAGATCTACAATTTTTGTCTAACTCCAGAGTGGTATAGAGTTCTGTATTTTAAGTGGTTTAAGATCATTTTGTATAAGGTGCTAAACAAGTGTAAAGCCATACTGGATGTGTTCTTGGTCATTCCACAAAGTACTGTCGCCTGTGGTTCTCTGGCAGGCAGGGACATCCCTGACCCACTGAGGACCATAAGCCAGGAGGGTCTGCTTTAGAACTGAGATGGTGGAAGCGGCCATTCTGTAGCTCTGGATAAATCTTATTTTAGCCTAGCTGGATGTTATTTTGCTGACTATAGATATAAATATAATGAACATGGTTCTATGAAATTCCTTATACTGTGCACGTTGTGACGGTTTTGCAGCACCTTACCCAAACTACAATCAAGTCCATTAAGTCTGAAGTGCGTGGCCCAGTTACATGGGCAACATTCTGCAGCTTGTGTTCTTCCCTCGTTCTAAGGGAAAAATAAGGTTAATGCACTTGTTGTTAAAGAAGTAGTCTACATAAAAACAACTTCAAAATTTTAATTGCTTTGTAACTATTGTACCAGCTTTCAGAAGGTTGGTATTTGGTTTTAGAGAAAGTTAGTTTCTAACTGACTTCTTGTTTTGTTATTAACTTCTCATTTTCTACTTTCATATATTTAGACTTCAGAATTAGTGATGTGTGAATGTTATTTGCATAACAGATGTGTAGTAAAACAAAGTCTTGTGTTTTAGAATTTTCCCTCCTAGATATTTTAGGTACTTGACATACATTCTTAAAGACCAAATTTTGCCTCTGCTGAAGTTCGTCGTAGCAGAATTTGGCCTAACAACATCAAGAATCTTCACGGGGCCAGTACAATGAAAGTAGCAAGATCCTCTTTCTCTTCTTATAAGCATGTATGAATGGAGAAAGTGTACAGTGCTCTGACAGTACCAAGTATCAGATTCTTACTCTGTATGTTTTGAACATTTATCAGATTAGTCATCACAACAAATACAGAAATATTTTGGCAGATGCATTTATACATAGAGAAATTGATGTCATTTGCCCATATTCTGCTTGGGAAGCAAATCAGAGAGCCTGTGAGCCTGCTTTGAATACATGCTATTACCTGCATGCTTTGCATACATGCATTTACATACATGCTATTACATTTGATATTAAACATGCTTTCTGTTTTAACTTCCTAGGTTATAGATTCACTTTATTAATACATAAAGATCTATCTAGTTGTTGATGAAGCACATGATTCTGCAAGATGCTGAGTAATTCTTGGAACATCCAAGTGCTCCTAAGTCCTCTATAAGTACAGTGGAAGCTAAGAAAACTTTGCAAGGTTATGCCACAGAGCCAAATCTTGCAGTCCTTATTCAGGTAAAAAAAAAAAAAGGAATTCTTTTCCCAGAATAGCTCCTTCAGCTTGTATGCCTTGACTCACCAACAGCTAGCTTCCCCAGTTCTCAAGGAGCCTCATTTGAAGAAAGACTTCTTAGCTCCTCGTTATGAAGGAATAGTCAGGGATGTGAGAAGGATCAGTCTGTGTTAGCTGCGTTAGTCTTATTTCTGCTGGACTTTAGTAACAGTACAGTAGAGATGTATGGTCCTATCCTCCTCTTTCCGTCCTGTCACCTGTTCCATGGTATTGGCTGGGGCAAGAAAAAGGTTGCTTAGTGATGATTGATACGGCTTTTCATGAAAGATTTGAAGGTGCTCGGAGAGCAGCCTCTGGCATGATTGAGTGGTTGTATATTTGCATGGTTATTAATTGAACAAATACGCTTCAGAGGCTTTAGTCAGAGTGTCTAGCTGGTATTTTTACAGATAATGGAACAAATTAGTCCTATTTGGGTGGGAACAGATAGAATTACACTTGATAAAAGTTTTCCTCATTAAGATAGTTCTGATTCTTCTGCAGCTTTGCATGCATTAAAAACCATGGCTTTCTGGAGCTAAATATAGTTTCATTTTTACTTTATAAAACTGCTAGACAAATGTCAGATCCAAAGCACTGAGCTGTCCTAGGAAAGAAAAGATTTTTATCAGAAAGAACAGAAAAGCTGTACAAAAATGTAGCACCGATCACTTTCATGATATAAGCAGCTGCAATGCTTTATTTGTTGAGCCTTTGTCAAATACAGACCTCTAGTAATAGAGCTTTGGTCTTTTTTGTTCATATGTTCACATGTATATGTTCGTATATTTCCTGTTAGTTAATCATAAAAGCTTTATTTTTAGCAAAGCAGTATTTTTAGAGATCTTGATGAAATAGTTTATGTCAGTTTTCATACATTAAAAAGTTAGTTTAGGGAAAAAACAGCTGTTGGAATGAAATTACATGAAGATGTGAAGAAAAGTTGGGGGTTAGCTCTTCAAGTAGTTGGACGGAATCAAGTGTGAAACAAAGCTTCCCAGTGTGAGTGGCCTTAGTTTAACAAGAATTCCCGTGCAAGTGGTTATGGTGTTGTTAGGGGCTCATCACTTTCATATCTGGGTGAGACTGATTAGATAGCACCTGTCATTAAGCACCCGTATTTGAAAATATGAGATAAATGGAGAGCTCCATGAAATATAGAAATATTCTTATACATAGACTTTTCTTGAGCTGTGGAGGTTGTCAGATGTTCAGTTTCAAGTTAGAACAAAAGTGTCTAAAGATGAAAAATACCTTCTTTTCTGCGGGAAAACTGTGGAGCCAAACATGAGATGTGTGTTACAAACTAATCCTGATCTCGTGAAATAGTACCATAGATTTTCCTTGTGCAAATTAATGTAATAGATTTAAAAATCTGTTGCTAGTAGGTGCAGGGGAGACTTGTATAATTTGCATAGCACTTTCCTTTTGATAATCTAAACTAGTTTGTGAGTCTGCTGAATTAGATGGATGTTATTCTCCGGTAAAAACTGGGTCATCTTTTAGCTAAACATATGTAAATAACCAAGCCCAGAAATCCTGTTAATTGCTACAGATTCCCTCTGGTATAAGTACTGATTAAAAATATTCTAATTGATAAGCTTCAAATTGTTTACTGCAGGTATGTAGAAAACCTGATTGAACTTCCCTTGAAGTCAAAGACAGGCACCCGCTAGCTTCAGATAAAATTTGATCTGGCCTAAAGGGGTTAGGAGTAGGACTGCCAGGGAATAGAGCTGCTTTCATCTGAAAATTGAAAATCCTGCTATCTTTCTCAGCGTGCTGCTACCCTGCTAAATCTGTTTGCTCAGTGGCAAGTTATTAGAAACATATGTCATCCCTGCAGAAAAAAATAATGAAAATATTCCAGAGAATTTCAGTATAATTTTGTGTTTGTATGTGATTGGAGTAACATTAACTAACAGTGTATTTTTACAGTTTTAAGGGTTTAGTAAGGTATTTTGTAATCTAAACAATTGTACTCTTAATAAACGAGTCTTAAAAAACTTCATAGCTCATGGTTCAGGGCTGCACTTGCTGGCCTGATATGGTGGAAAAACTTTCACTTTTATTTGTTTTGAAACAGTACATTTTTGTAAAGGAGTGAATAAGAGAATTATTTTCTGTTTATTTTTGCAAAGAGGTGAAATGTCTAAAAATATCTGAATGATTGACCCTCCAAAAAAATTACTTCGATATAAAGAGTTGTTGCAGGCCACCTGAGCCGCAGTAACTGCCTGGGTGCTCACGGTTAGCTCAGGGCAGCTCTGAAATGTCTCAGCTTAACTTCTTTCTCTTGCAGACTAAGCAAAGTCACGTTTGCTCACGGTTTCCATGGGCTAGGAGCGTGTGCGTGGACTGTTGCCACAGCTCAGCTGCCGTGCAGTGGCTTTGCTACACCACGGTAATTTGCTCATTAGTTTGAGTCCTGAGTGGCACTTGGGTGAGCTTTAAAGTTGGATCTGCTTTGAGCTCTCAAGTTGCTTTGGTGCATTTGAACGTATAAATCATAGTCTTGATTTGTAAGTCCTTTAACAAGAGCAGAGAAGTTTTATGGATAGGTTACATAGTTTGTTATAGGAACATATTTTACTCTTTTAAAGTAAATGATTAGTTTTGTATTATGAAGCCCGAAAGCTAAGTGCAAAACATCTCTTGGGTGGGGTAACCGTCAGCAAAGTCCATTTCCCTGTTGTACTCCCATGGGGAGGTTGATGCAAGATGCTCACCTCTGCCATTTTCCATCTGCAGGTAGTACCCTTTATTCTTGCTTCCCTGCAAAAGTCTGCTCCCTGGAAGGCCAGGTCCTCATTCATGTGTCGCCACTTGCTCAGAATCGGACCTGCCAAAACATTGCAAGACAAGCCTGTAGCCCTGGTTGGCATGGCACAGCATGGGTGTCCTCTCGGTGCTGGTGCAGAAGTGCTCTCGGCAGGGGTTTCAGATTCAGTATGTGTTGCTTCCAGCAGTAGTACAGCGGTAGTACAGCTGCAGGGGTGCTGAATTTAGGAGATTGGCAATTGTTGCTGGGGGATGGGAAGAGGAATGTTGACACAAGCAGAGGAGCAGTCTGTAGCGCTGGAGACACTAACCAAAAGCAGGAGAGTAAGCCAATTTGCCTAGGAGCTGGCTCTTCTACTTACCACTCAAGCAGAAAATCCCGTTAAAGTCAATGTGAGTTCTTGCCTTACTGAAGACCACAGGAGAGGGCTCCCAGTTTACTGTGTAAACTGGTTGAAATACGATGTGTTAGTAATTTTACAGAGGATAGCCCACCCTTTTGCATTAACATATGTCAAACAAAGTGATCAAATAGCCATTAGTCATTCAGTGCAATAAGAATAATTTTGTTGTCCTAGACCATTGTCACAGTCTCCTACACTAGAAATAAATATTAAAGTGAAGCTGAAGCATTTACTTAGCAGAAAGAGGGTATTATTCTTGGACAACGTTGTGTGTCATTGACATCTTCTCTTAATTAGTTTTCATATTCCAAGAGATTTCTTTCAGAAAAATGTCATCATTTTAACAAAAGGGTGACCAAATGCTGACAGCTGGAGTTTGGCAATAACATTCGGTATCAAAATAGCTGGACTGCTTTTTTGGTCCATGACTGGATGTGCATAATTATCTCCTTTTCAAGTGTTTTGCCCAGAAGAAATGTTAAGCCACCTGCATGGGAATAAGTAAATAGCTTTTTTTAAATCTTGGTGGGTCTTTTGTCCCTTGGGGAATTCAGTTTTGATCACTGACATCAGCCTTATAGCCTCAAAGCCTGAAATCTTTCTCCTCACATGTTGAGGACTGGCCATGAAAAGGAAGGTGGGAAACTGTACTGAAACAGTGGAGGGTTTTAATGTGTGGGTTCTTGTCCTCTGAGAGTTGTACTTGATGCTGACAAGCCTTAATTAAACAGAAGAAGCATCTGTGTCATCTTCTGTATTTGTCTGATACACCATTCTGTGTTGAACTGGTGCACCTCAGCATACCTGTAACCTTGGTTAGCCTTGTCCACAAATAGTCAGTTTTCTACCAGGTTCCTACTAGACCCTGCCACCCTTTAATGCAGTGTGAACTTTTTCACATACTTCAGTGAGAAAAAAGTTGTGAAAGGGCTTTAACCATAATTATAAGTCTTCTAAGTTTTCGTGCTCTGGCTCCTGCTTCACTGCTGTAGGTGCTAGTGCTGTTGGCAGAGTTGCCAGCAGAATCTCCTGACCCACTCAGAGCAAGTCTAAATGCCCACATCAGGGTGAAAACTCCAGTGGCTCAGCAATGCTCACAGTGTTGTGGTGGTCACACAGTGGTGGACTCGTGCTGTGGGGACAAGGGATGTACCAGTGCTCAAATAGTCTTGTGAGACCATCACAAAAAAACGTCAGGAAGATCTTTAGCACTTACTTCTTAGTTCTGAGCCTGTCCCTGCTCAAAAGCTCCTTCCTGATTTCGGCATGTCGCTGTAGTATCCTTCAGCAGCTGGCTCAGCATTTCTTAGTTTCTTTGGTTTTGCTTCTATTTTCAAGGAGTTGTTTTGTATTAAATTAGCATTTGTAAGAAGCTCCAGATGGATGACACTGGAAAATTAATTCATAATTTGCTTACATACCAAATGATTTGTGGGATGGTAGGAAAGTTACCCACTAGTATGCCTTGAGCAGGACGTGGCTGCATGAGCAGTTCTCTTGTGGAGCTATTACTGGTCTCAATGTCTCTGTTGAAACCAACAAGAACAGCACCAGGTGCATACGTCGGTGTGCATGGTTAAGCACTGACTTTTCCATGAGGAAAGGGACTGGCTTAGCTTAATTTGCATTGAAAAGTTCATCTTGGATCTTGTTAATTATCCTGAGAAAAGTTGCAGTGCAAAAATATTCTTGCCAACTCATTAGGCTACAGCTGGAAGTCCAGGGAGACGTGCTGATGCTTTTAAGTACAAAATCAGCTGCTTCCCCCCCCCCNGAAGATTGCTTTATACTCTGAAAGTGTTGCAATGTCTCGGAACCCTCTTTGGGTGTTGTATCAGCCATCAAAATCATTGCAGCTCTTCCCTAGAAAAGCTAAGTGGATGATCTGAACTGGGACAATTAGTTGGAGAAAGCTGTAATTGGAGCCACACTTTACTGTGGTAGTGCTCGTCCTGGCAGGACTCACATTTATATCCTGCTGTTTTGCTTTTACTGCCCAGTCAGCCAGTTGGTTTTCTTTTGTTATGAAAACTCAATTTATTGTCCAGGAGGAGACCTGGTAGAAAAAGATAATCAGTAGTCCTCTAGAGATCTGTGACCTTGCAGAGCAACTAGATCCTGGTCCACTGAAGCCAATGGGAGTGCTGGTATTTGTTTCCGTAAAAGTAGGATGGAGCTGTAAGTGTGGAAGAGATGATGGGAGAGAGCTTCTCTTGCATTGTTAATAAAAGGGATTAAAAATTACCATTATAAAAAAGCCACGTATAATGTTCCAGAGTTTCAGACTTGAGTTCTATGAGGGAATATTAACTTGAACTGCCTAAATTACAATAATAGAGAAGAACAGATCCTTGGAATGTTTTAATTAGTTTCAATTTGTATACAAGATTCTTTTTTTTACACAACCTATTTTTAGCCTTGTTTGAACAGAGGAAGTTGCTTTGTAAAGGAAGTTTCCTTAGAAATCTTTGAGCTTATTTTTGCCAGTTCTATAACCCCAACAATTTAAAACTCTTACATAAAAAATGGCAGACCACCTCCACTGGATACTTATGCCAGCCCCTTGGCTTCTGGATTAATTTTGATTTAATGCCCCTATTCCCTTGGAATCATGCATCCATTAACTTCAGACAGAAAAGCGTTTATTTATTTTAAAGCACTGCTTTTTTTCCCTCTTTATTTTCTCCCTATTTCTGCAGTTCCTTTTGTGATCTTTCTTCCCTATTCAACTGCAAACACTTCTGCTTTCTTACACTGTGCTGTAGTTTTATCCTGTATTCAGTTATTCCCTTCCTTTGCTTTTTTAATGGCTCTGTTACCGTTTCTGCCTTGTTCCTCCTTTATATTGCGCTGGTGATAGGAAATGTGCTGCATTTCTGCTAGTAGCAACTGAAAAAACTAGAAATTTCACAAAGATCTTTGTGGGGAAAATCAGCCAGTCCTATCTACATGTATCTCTGGTTTGTTTTTTTAAGAGAGAAACCCCAAATCCATGCTTATTATTTTTCCCTTCTGTCCTCTAACCCAGTCTGAAGAGAAACTTGATGCAGAGATCAATGGATAAAATTCCCTGGCCTGTCTTACTCACAAAGTTTAGCTGTACAACTGAAATAATAGGCAGTTAAATAACAGACTAGTAAGTTGGACATAGGTAATTCATCAAAGGACTAACAAAACGCAGGAGTCTGTGAGAGGGTGGGTGTGCATGAAGTACAAATATTATAGAAGGTGGAAATCAACAGGAAAATGCGTTGTATAACAAATACAGAAAATTCTGAGTTTGGCTGGGATTCATCGGATTTGCATGTTAGGCTCCCCTTGGCTGGTTGGTCACTGGTAAGCAATACTGACCTACTGAAGATACCTTTATCCATTATTCTACTGTATGCCTAATTGATGTTGAATTGGACTTTGTATGACTAGGCTCAGTGAGTCCGGTCCCTAGAAGAGGCAGGATTAGAAACAGGTTTTGGAGTAACCACTAATACCAGCGGCATTCTGAAGTGCCCAGTAATGAGTCAGCTGAGGTGCCAGTTGCCCCTGGAGTGCTGATGGTACCCAGGGGGCCGGAGTGACCGAGGAGGAGGAGAAGAAAGAGTCCTATAAAAGCAGTGATCAGCAGCTTTATGAGGAGCTGATCACAGCAGTCTCTTCTTGCTTTAAGTGAAGCAAATTTCCACCCCCTGGGTTAATGGGTACTATGGTCACACAGCCCCTGTGCCTGGTAGTTTCTCTGGAACAGGACTTCATGTGCAGGATTGGAAGGGTATTATGCTACACGAGGCCAATGTACAGGATGTTTTAGATGCTGGAAGAGGATACTTGGAGGTCATTTGCAGATGGGTAAGACGATACAGAAGAACCAACCTTGAGGCATGCTGTGGAGGAAATAATTACAGAAAGGGTCAAGTATTGTAAGAAAACATGGATACTAAGATGGCTTAGGTGCAGGTAAAAAGGCAAGAGAACAAATCATTTTAATGGAAACCTGGATCCTCTAGGAGATTGTGGAAGAGTATAGGAGAGAGGGTTTCTGCCTCTGACAGTAAGATAAAAATGAACACTTTATCTCTGAGGCAGTGAATTGTCCATGCTTTTTGTATGGCTTTTGCTATTTTAGCCCTTTATCGTTTTTCAGAATGCCTGCAGAGGCATAACAAGTCATTTGCTTTCTTTATACATTTTTATTTTAAATTTTATACATATTTTCATTTGTTCTGCCACACTTCTCTCAAACTGAACTCAGAAGCAAAATTAACTTTATGGCTTGTTAGAGATATTTGACAATTGTGCTTTGCATTATTGCAGTTGGCTGAAAAACAGTAACAAGGAGCTGAATAGGGTTTTGTTTCTCTTTAAAGTAATGTGAAAATATTCTGTTAGTTGTCTGCTGTACTGTGAGGTATTTTGCTCCCAAGGATTTCTTACCTTCAGTCTGCAAGAAAATAGCAACAGCAAAAATAGTTCTTAGCAGAGGAAGTCTTCAGCCGTTGTATGTATCATGTGTGTATGACAGTCTACATTTTAAAAGTGTCTGGATCCAGGAAAGGTAAGAGTTAATGGGCTTAGAGTTTGGATGCTGAAGATACCAGTTTTAGTCTGTGATAAATCTGCAGTGACTCTGACTTATGTATCGTATAGGATGGGTGTTTCCCTGAATACTGGAGTTGTAAATATTTTTACACACTCCTTTATACCAAGGAGTAGAGATCACCAATATATGCACTTTGACAATCTTGCTAGTCAGCATTGTATTGGAGTCACATTGGAGGGCATCCAGCACATGGAAAATTGACAAAACTTCTCGTTTGCCTTCATGCTAGAAAGGAATCCAGTTTTGTAATGATTAGGGTGGAGAGAGGCAGAGTATAATTTCTCTCTTCCGGAGGTCACCAGCTGCATGCTATTTACTCAGGAGAGGTGTTGCTGAATTGGAATATAATGTATAGTCATTGCAATAATTTAAAATACACAAGAGTCTCCAGGTACAAAAACCCAATCAGATTGTAGCCATAAAGATTGCTTTTTTTTGATAGTAGGGTGTATAAAATATAATACACAGCTGTAGGGCTGGGATTGGGGAAGATAATAAAAGAAGAAACAATTTACAATAATTACTATAACTGAGAATGCTTTTTTTTAAATCACGAGAGACTAGAAATATTTTTCAATATGGTTTCATTACCTACAATTTTAAATAGGTGCTGAAGTCAAAAGGTAATGGTGGGCTTTTATTTCTGTCTTAAATCGTCAGAGATCATCCTCCACTTTGCTCCCAAATTGTAGTAATTCCAGCTCTGACTACGGTATTTTAATTTCAGTAGTACTGTTTATGATTGCCTCTGTGGGCCTCTTTACACTGGAAAGGTCATACTGACTGTTTGATGGTACATCGTATTTGTCCACATTTACTAATTCTCTCCTTTATTATGCTCTCTATCAGTTTTCTTAGTCTAGAGGCCATAATATATACCTTCTCAGCTGTTATCAGTGAGAGCTTTGGCGTATTTACCAAATGTATCTTCCAGCTGTTTGTAAACCCTGTGAATTACATACTGTGCTAGCAGTAATACGGTCAAACCAAAATACAGTAATTTCAAGTAGAGTAAAAGTAACTCTCAGAGTACTTGAAGGTATTTGACATCATAGCCTGACCACTTACTGTGGTCTTACCAGTTACTCTGTAAATTCCAAGAAAAACAAGGTAACAATAAACAGGAAAACATACAGAAGATTAGGTAAAGTAAAATAAAACTGCAAGCTTTTTTTTTTTCTTTCTCCAGGTCATGAGGAAAAGAATGGAGCACGTCCTCCCTTTTTCTGTGATAGATTGTATGTAGAAGAACTGTATTTGCAAAAGGTGGAGAGCTGGTGTGACTCACAGTGAAGAGGTCAGAGCTGGGCAGAACAAGTTAGCCGCTGACGTGAGATCAGACAATTGCAAGTACCGGGAGGCAGGCAGGAAGCACACTGCAATTCTGGAACAGGATTTTGATACGAACAGGCTGCCGAAGGGCATGCAGTGGAGCCAAGGAATCTTGCTCCGTGATATATAAAAATACTAGTCTCTTGTTACCAAATCTTACACAGGGTTGCAAAATATTAATAAAATTAAGAATCTGCTTACAAAGCTTAGTTGATATTTAGTCCTTTATGTATTCAAGGTGTGTTACAAGTAATACAATTATTAAGCTAAGAATGTTTTAATGAGGAATACAGATATGATAATGTCATTTTACAAGTGAAAATCATCATATAATATAGAGTGATTCTCTCTTCTTTATAGCTGATCAGCCACATATAAAATCTCTGTTTCCTCCAGTTCCCAGCAAAAAATAATTGCATAAAGGGGGATTAGTTACTTGGGTTTTTTTAAAGTAATAAAATAACCCAACTTTAGCATCTTTATCAGGGGAAAACCTAGTGCTGTTCCTAAAATAGATGGTCTGTCTTTCGTCCTTTGCTGATGAAAGAGCTTGTTATAGGCTTGGAGGAAGGAAAGATAAAGGATGGCATTTTACTTGGTGACATGTGTTCTGCTTTATTTTAGCTCATTAAGGTAATTTGTCGTGTACAATTCGGATGCCTTGGGGTAAATTCCTTCTAGCGCACCTCCACTTAAATTTGTGATGTTATATGACAGATTAATCTTCCCTGTTTATTGTCTAATCTTTTTCAGTTGTATGCTCTACAAAGAATGTTTGCCTTGTTTCATTGGTGATAACTTTTATCTGATGTTTTGATTTCTTGTAGTCATATATAAACACTCTTCAATTAATTGCTGTGACATTACTATGTGTTACCGACTCCTAAATTCTTTCAAGTTACAATTAAATATTGTTTTGCAACTTTAATGGTTAAAATACCTTCTTTTGGATGTCACCATTATGTCCAGAGAAACCATTTTGCACTATTTAGCAATCAGTACTTTTACCTGTTCCTTATGGTAAAATAGGTTGATGGGTCGTGTCATCCAGGAAGCTTGTGTAGTTAAAAAATTTCTTCTATTGCTCTTGTGCAGTTCTTCTGAGATAATTTCACGAAAGTTAGTGTAGTAGCTTTATAATTAACTCTCAGAAAGAATCATTAGATCATCTGCTCTGGTCTCCTGTATATTGGAGAACATTATGTCTAAACTTGGGTGCTTCTGCACTTTACTCAGCAACCTGTATGTGGCTGAAGCAGGTCTGAATGCATTGAGAGATGGGAAATCCCCCCTTCTTTGGCAGTTTGTTGCTCTGGTCAGTTACTCTAATGGTAAAAATGTATGCCTTGCTTCTTTTGAATTGGGTTGATTACAGCTTCCAGTCATTCGTTCTTGATCACCTCTTCACTGAAGAGCTTCTCAGTACTCAGGTTTATTTTTCTATGCAAAAGGTACTTGTATGCTACATAATCAGGTCACCTCTCAGTCTTCTTCTCAGTACATTGCCAGATTACTCTTTCTTAGTGTCTAGGCAAAAAGCCTTTCCTCCATCCCTTCAATATTTTTTTGTTTGCTCTTCTTCAGTTTTCAGTGTTCTTTTTAAAAAGTGGAGACCCTAGCAAATTAAGGGCACTGATGCTTAGACTCCATAATGAAGATACGGATATCTCTTGCCTTCTTTACACTATCTGGCTTTCTCCACCATGGCAGAGGATAATACAGAAGAGTGGTAGGCATTGACAGAGGAAGGACTTCTGAAATGCGTTTTCTTTTTTCCATCTCTTTCTTCCCCCAAGAGGGAAGAACTATTGTGGTGATACATTCTGTTGAATGAAGGTATCTTATAGCTATATGGGTTATTCCTCTTTCTCCTAGTGAGGTTAAAACATTAAAATGCTTATGTGTGGTCAAGGCTGTAAGTTTTTATAGGTGATGACTCCAGAGCACATCTGTTGATTCAGCACATCCTTGCCGAATGGCTGGCACCTTCATAAACTACTTGTTTTAGGAAATTGAGAGGATGTATCTGCTCTCTGCTGCTGCATTTATTAAGCTTGCCAGTTATCTGACATTAGGGCCCCAGTGCATGCAACACAAACACAATCTGAATCCAGCTTTATTGGTGCCAAGTTAACAAAAATATTTTGAAAGTGTCATTGTGCAGAACTGAACTAATATATCATGAGTCCTCATTTGAGAGAAATCAATCCCTGATTTGACCACAAAGGTAGAAGTGCCTTGCAATCTGCTACTCGTTTTGACCATCAATTAAGTCACTAAGAAAGCTGATGGTAAATGGTAAAGGTACACTTGCATATGCTTGACATGTCTGGTGTAAGTGGTTTTAGCAGGTGAATAACCTAGAATTGATTCCCCACCATGTCCATTACAGCTTCTTTGAACTTTCTATATTGCTAAGTGAATGACCGATTTCTTTCATCTAAAATTAGTGTGTGTAGCTCCATTTTTAAAGTGCTTCCAAGTGTATCTACTTTTGCACCACTGCTGCTTGCTTTCATTACGCAATAAGGGTGATTGTTTCTCCCTGTAGCAAAGAAGTTACCAGGTTTTAGATTCTTTTCCTGTACATTGATCCAGAGGGAGAATGTCAGCAGTGTGTTAGGGGTTTAGGAGTACAAGTTCCGCTGACCTTTCAAATTGTATTCGTATGCTCAAGAGTCCCACTATGCAGACGAGAGACCAGAATTTAATCTTTGTGGTTCTTGTTTGTTAGGATGTATTTCATAGTGGTATGTGGGGAAAACCCAGAGGGGAGACACAAATTCTTGCAAAAAAATTATTTGGCTCTCTAAGGAAGCCTGTGTGAGACACTGCTTTCAGCAACATCACAATGTAACTGCACATACCAGACTTCTTCATTCATGCTGCCAAAGGAATAATAGGATTACCCTGCTTTGTTTTGCTTTTTCACCCTGGCATTAAATGAACTGAAACTTGATGTGTGAGTCTCTGGAAAATAAGGTCAGTTGAAAAAGAGTTCATTGTCCTTTTATTCTTCTTAGGTGTTCACAGACAAGTTCAGGTTTATCCAGAGAACCATGGCAGAAGGTGGATTTGATCCTTGTGAATGCATTTGCTCGCATGAACATGCAATGAGAAGACTGATTAATCTGGTAAGGATAACATGAAGATATTTGGAAGGGTAGTTATTCAGACATTACTTCAGCTCTTGCAGATTTACAGTTCCTGATGCTTTTGATTCTGCTTATTCAATTGCGTGTACAGTTAGAATCTGTGTATCTGACTTTCTGATGAGCTTTTGAATAGTTAATACAAATGATAGCTTTCTGTTTGTTTCCCAGGGCTGCGTTTTGACAGCATTGACAGTGTTTCTATTAAAATGTTTCTTTGTAGCCCTTTTTCAGTCTGCATAAACCCAAAAAAAGGACCCTGCGAACAGCTTGAGTTCAAAGTGTTACCACACATAGGAAGTTCCACGTGCTCATATGGCAAGATAACAATGTCAAAATTTTTTAAAACTAACCTTTAAAAAATTCTGAAGTTGAGAATCCAGTGATTTTTGAGTTCTGAGTTCTGTTTCTTACTATGTCATTAATATGGTTGAACAACTTCAAGCAAGTTATTTTACAGTGCTGTAACTGTGACCTGTAAAATGGTAATGATTCTTTGCTTCTGTATGGAACTTAGTTCACTGTCCATTGAAGAAAAAGCTACAAAGTGCTAATTTTTATTTTCTAAGTAGAAGTATATATATTTTTAAAATAACACTAACAATTGCAAACTGTGAGCAATTAGGTGAACTTAATTACAACTCTAATTTGGTTAAACTCTTTTTTAAGATCACGTTGTACATCAGCTTCATTTGATGTACTTCCCCTTGCTGATTTTCTTAAATTTGTTTTCATCCCTTTTTTTTTTTTTTGTAGGGCCTAAATTAATGTCGTTTTAAGTTACTGAGTACATCAACTGCTCAAGGCAGTATGTGTGAAGAGCATCCTCTCTAGGATCCAGCCCTTCTTCAAGAGGTTTCTTGTCAGTATTTTAGGAAGGTTATCAGAAAAATATGGCATCCACTAGCCTACGATAAGAGTAGGGCTAATGTGTAAGTCCTCAAATAATGTATGTCTGGGAATAAGGAATCAATCTATGTGCTTTTCCTTAAAATAAAACCACTTCCACGTGCATATATCCACAAAAGAACAAACTTGTTTTAAACAGCACTTTGCAAGAAGTATATGTAGCTTGTTCTTGCAAATGTGTGGGTTGGACTCATGTAGCCCTGCTTCACCCTGAACATGAAATCCTGAGTGTCCACACTTTCTTGGCCTTGGAATGCATTGTTACACTATCTCATCTGAAATGCCGGGCAAGAACGTAATGCCATGCAGATGCTGTACCTGTATGTGCTTTCAGAATTACTCTGCTCAGAGTAAGCAGAGTTCACCACTGGTGTCCCTAACACAGCACTGCAGAACCCGTACCATCGTGTTCTCACATTGTGCCCCTGGGCCTGTCACACAGAATGCCTCCTCAAAACTACACAGGCCACACTGAGAGCCAAAACACCCCAGACCAGGCTCTTTCAGTGGCAGGGCTACATCAGTGGCTGCAGCAGAAGGCAAAACAATCCGCCACAAGTTCAAGAGAAAATGAGAAGCACTTGTCATTTCACAGACCATGAGACCCTTGGGCTGGAGTTGCCAAACAGCCCAGATCACTGTGGTGGCCAGCTGCACCAAAGTCCAAATGACACCAGACAAATAGAGCATGTCTGCTTAGCCAATTCCATATGCTTTATGGGCCTGATATAATTTCGTTTTGGTAGTTCCCAAGCGTGGTGCAGCCAGTGCTCTCTTCAGTCTCACAGGTCATTAGAGGTTGATTCACTTTTTCATTGCTGAACAGGCAACATGCTTGTTTGGGGGATGAAGGTGCAAGAAGGGCTGTTTGCCCATTTGCTGGTGTTATCAGAATTGTTCAGGGTGGAAGGGACTTCAGGAGGTCATCTAGGCTGATTTCCTGCTCAAAGCAGGGTCAACAGTGAATTCGCACCAGGTCATTCAGGGCTTTTATTCCAGCTGAGTTGTGAAAACCATCAAGGATAGCAATTTCACAGCCTCTTGGGGCAACCTGCTCCAATGTTTGACAGTCCTGTGGTAGAGAGTTTTTTCCATACACTGTTTTAGTTGAATGTACAGCGCTGTGAAGAGCCTCTCTCTGTCTTCTCAGTAACCTCCTTGTAAGTACTGGGGGGCTGCTGTTAGATCCACCCAAAACCATCTCTTATTTGGGCTGAACAAGCCCAGGTCCCTCAGCCTCTCCTTATAAGGCAAGTGCTCCAGCCCCTGGTGACCCTCTGCTGACTTCACTGCAGTCGGTAAATATGTCTTGTGTAGGGGAGCATGAGACTGGATGCAGGATTCCAGATACAGGTTTAAAGCCATGAGTACAGGGGTGTAATCACATCCTTCAGTCTACTTATGCACTGTTTAAAGGTTAATGCTGTTGGCACAAGGGCGTAGAAAATTGAGGCTTCTGTGGAGAACAGTTGTCTCTTCTGTGGAGCCTTTACGTCAGGGCCCAGCCATCCTAGCTCATGCTTCCCAGTTAGAGGCACAATTTTAAAACATTCTGAGCTCTCCCGGCTACCTCCATATGGATGCTCATACACATGTTCTTTCCCAAGAAGGATTTTCCTCTTGTCCTCAACATGACATTTGTGCCATATCCCACAGTTGTGTTGATTCTGGACCTTGAGGCTTCTGGACACATGCTACAGGGATGACAAAGGAATCCTCAGGACCAAGCTTCAGGAAGTTGGGAGGAAGAAAGGAGGATGCATGTTGGCTGCTCTGTCCTCTGAGGCTTGTCAGATGCAAATCTGAACCAGTATGGTTCAGACTTTCAACTGCCATTCGGCATTTTTTATCTTTCTGTGTTTTGCTAGAAGATACAGGCAATGGCACCAGTCAGCTGTTCCTCTTTATGTTGTGGCTGGAGGATTCTAGGTATGAATGATGTAGGTGAGTTGTGTTCAAAGTCAGAAAAAGTGCCACAAAGGTCTGTGAGATTTTGTTCCTGGGCTGCTCCATGCAGTGTAAGGTGGGTGCAAATGGATCATCTGGAGGCACACTGGTTCCTGTGTTGTGAATGTAAACAGAGCACATCGTAGATGCACCCTCTTGGGCAGTCACCAAGACCAGTCTAACAGTGTTCCTGTGTAGTTGCAGGAGTGGAGTTTATTGCTCAGTGTCCAGCTTCCAAAAAGACCATACCAATTAGCACTGGAAACTGAGGAGTAAGGGGAAATGCCAGATTTCATCCATCCAAAAAAGCAAAACAGATGCTCCTAAATATTTATAAGAGCAAATCACTAGCTTGGATAATTCAGTGGAATCTAGAAAGGAAAAGTCTCAAAAGTCTCAGTCAGCAGCCAGACTGTCCTCAAGTAACCTATTGCATGATTTTAGCAGGAGACTTGCTAAACCTTCATTATTGCATCTGTAACTTTCATGCTTCAATAAGAGTTTGCTTTCTAAGCTGCTGTTTTGTCACTCAATCTTACACAACATAAGCAAACAGGAATTTTACTATTTGTTTTGAAAGGAACCCTTGGACATCAGTTGTCAAAGTTGCTGAACCCCACAAGGCTCAGTGGAGACTGGGTGCCCACTACATCTAGTTGCATCCTCAAAACCTTCACTCCAAAACCATAGCAATACAAGAAAGCTAGGCCATCTGTAGTCCTTCAGCCCAGGGCTGTGAAAAATATCCAAACATGCTGTATACCCAGAATGGTTCTCTATACCTACTTAATTGTTGATTCTTTTTAACCTAGATAGGTATAAAACACGCCAGAGCACATTTGAATGGTGTTACAGCTGGGAGTACTTTTCAGGATTTGAGAGCAAATTGTATAGCAATGGGGTTGTAATTATCTCCAGACTGAGTGTTGTAAATCCAGAAGTTTGGAGTTAAGATCAAATTTAACAGAGTAACAGTGTAATTATAGGAGATGCCCAAGTGTGGAAATGCACTTTTTGGATTCTTCAGTCCAGTAATGACATTGTGCAAAAAAACCATGATTGCTATAGACTTTAATAACTTGCATTTGGGTTAAAGTAAACTAATTTTACAGAGAAACTTGTTTATACCTGTATAGAACAACACTGATAAGACTTAAGGCTTCTGCTAATGAAGAAGGCATGATGTATTCAATCCTGTCTATTACACGTAGAGCTAAAAATTCATATTCAAATACACAGAATTTCTCTTAGAGTTAACCGTATGGGAAATTTGAATGATGCTGCTATGCCAAGGCCAGAGGGAGGTCAAAAAGTCCGACTCTACAACCTGAAGTTCTCGTTTTAATTCCCAAAGTGTTACTTTTAATTTCTAATTTAATTGGTGTATTTACTTTGAAATTCTTAGAAAACGTGTTTGGTACTCAAAGTACAATTCGTGGATTAATAAACTGTATTTTTTATATATAGCATATAGTTTAAATCTATACTTGAAATGCAGACTTCAGTTCATCTTGACAATTAATGCTTATACAATGAGAAAAAAAGAGCACTATTGTCATTTAAACTCTTCTTCCTCTCTGCTATTAGCAACACCACAGAAAATTACAAACCAGAATGCTGTTTTTGAAAAGCCTAATTCTTACTGAGCTATGTAGCTTGATTATTTTTCTGTCCTTCATTTTACTTGACTAAGCAGGGGTTTGTTTTGTTGAGTTTTTTCTTCTTAATTCATAATACGGTGAAGATTTTATGGACAGTGGACTGTACATCTCTAATGCATGTAATATTTTTAAAAGATATTTTCTGCTTATTAGGTTAACTGGGAGATACTGTTCATACCCACAGTTCTTATAACTTATATATACATACTTCAGTGGCATTGAATTCTCTTATGCTGAGTGTTCTATCATTTTCCTGAAGTGGATTTTTCAGGGTTCTGCTTGGTGTCAAAATTTGAAAATTTCACACATACTAAACTTCTGTAGTATGGCCACTGTAAATAATAAGAAATATTATGATTTCCAAATATTCCTAGGAAAGAATAGAAATCTCAAGTCTTTAGCTGTGACTTCATAAATATAATTTCTGGTATGTAATACCCATGGCAATATCTGTTATGATTTGGTGGTGTTGTGTAACAATTTGACTATTGTATGTTGGGCTCACTATTTACTCTATGGATATAGCAGATAATTGGGAACTTTCATAAGAGGAAGCAAGCATAGAAGAAAAACATTACAGGACTTTCCATCCTCGGCAGATATACACGAGTTGTCTAAAGACAATGACAGGTCTGTTAGCTTGTATGACACTATCTCCTGTTCAGTCTCCTCCATCTGCAAAACTTATTTTGACAAGAAGAGCCAAAGTTCAAGAATGAAGAACAACAAACAACATCAAGTACTTAATGGGGGGAGACACACACTCTGTCAGACAAGGGGCCAGTTGTTTGAAAGAGTCACGGTGAAGGACATTCTGTGGTATCCAGAGGAAATGGTTCCTGTCTTAGTTGTGGCAGAAGATAGCAAATCTCTGGATAAGAATGATGTTATATTTAAGCCTTTTTGTGTCCCTTTTTCCCTGCTTCTTTTGAAAAATAAAAATCTGATTGCACTATATTACTCCTCCAGACTTCGATGCTTTCTGAGTAGGCATGGCTGATTCAGGGAGTATCTTAGCCCAAGGCTCAGTTCGAGTTGAAAACTAGACTGAAAACACAGTGTATGTGGTGGCAGGGGATAATTACACGTAGAGCATCTTCCATGAAGCCTGAGACCT
This sequence comes from Burhinus bistriatus, assembly GCA_013397275.1. Classification (NCBI taxonomy): domain Eukaryota; kingdom Metazoa; phylum Chordata; class Aves; order Charadriiformes; family Burhinidae; genus Burhinus; species Burhinus bistriatus. The sequence continues at coordinate 419,405 of VYXH01005902.1, forward strand.
GTGTATGACTACTTAGAGGAGCCAGAAATGTCAAATCAAGCCACTAACACACATAACTGTATGATGTAAACATACTTTTTTTTTCCCCCTTCTGATACAGTGTTATTTGCTTTACAGAAAGTGTGACATTAGAATTCTCTCATACTAGTTTCTATGAAAATGAGCAATGTGTTCTTTAACCCAAAACATTTCTAATTCTGTAATACAAAAAGGATCCGTTTTGATGAACTGCCAGCAGCTGTACTGTAGAGATTTGATGGCCTTACAGACCTCTGTGGGAATTACAATCTTGTGTTTTGTTCTTCTGTGGCTAATTGCAAAGTAATGGCCCATGTCTAGTTAGGTTGCTATACCAGAAGGCTTGAATGTCTCAAAAACTCTGGGGGATGCAATGCAAGTCAGTCTTTATTTTGATCTCTCTTGTATTTTGAGGTGTCACTAGATTTTTATAGCAGAAGTTGCAAATTTGAAAACTATTTCAACACAGTTCATTCAAACACTCTTTTGTCAGCTGAGTTTCCACATAATTCTCCTGGCCAGGTCATTTTGGAGTCTTACTATTACAAACTGGCATAGTCTGAAATAGTATCCAGCATAGCCATGAATCTTGGCTGAGGGAGACCTAGTGCAAACAGCACAGAATAAACACAGATGACTAAAATAGATCTGCGTTATGTGCTGCAAATGGTTGAAAACCTCTCGAGATGTCAGCACAGCTAAGCCCGACTTAGATAGTCCCTCAGGCAACCAGCAAAAGTGAGTTACCCTACTGATATGGCCTTCTACTGAAAGCACAGCAGTACTATACCGAATACGTTTGTGATAATTTAAAGTGACCTTCTGAATATGGAGGTTGCCCTGGGGACTTCTTACACTGGTTCCGTGGCATTTGCCTTCTAATTTATTTATTTTTTAATAGCAGTTGCTACTGCTTCTAGTCTATAGCCTTTCTTAGCCACCACCCCAAGAGCAGGAAATTGAATTGTGCTCTCACTTGCCCCTTTTTTTCCAGACTTGTGCGTTCAATTCCCAATTTCTTGGTGTTCAAGCTGGTTCAAAAAGCACCTTTCCCAGCAGCTGAGCGTTAGGTTGCTCATTAGGACAAAGAAGCTATCATCGTTCTGAGATGCAGGGGAAAAAGATCGATGAGCCTCCTAAGGCACTGGGCCAAAAGAATAAAACACAAGGTTGGAGTGGCAGGGTGCAAGCCTGTTCCTGAGCGCTCTTGCTCCACTGACTTCCATTTCCCTGCCTTCACTGGGTGCTCAAGGTGCTGGTGTTGCACAAGTCAAGGCCCCAAAATTGTATCACAGAATTCATGCACTGCTAATGGTCTTTAACCTAGAAACTAGTTCTAGATCAAGCAGTATAAATGGAGACTGTTTTCTAGATGCGTAAGTGGATGTTTAAAAAAATAGGGAAAAAAGCCATGAAAAATGGTGTCTACTCAGGTCTGTGCCCCATGGAGACAGTTTTTTCATATAAGGGGTTAGGTATCAGGACTTAACTGAAAGTTGAAGGCACCTGTCATTCTTTGCATTTCCCCTTACTGAGCTTCGTAGTGTGCTGGAAGCTGCTGCTTCTTAACCAGTATATATATTAAAAAAATAAAAAATAAAAAGAAAATCATCTCAGTCGTGCCTTATGACCAGTTCAAAGCACATATAGTGTGACAGTATTGCAAGCACTGTAGAAAATGAATGCATTGAAAATTCTGTCAGCTTGATATTCCAGAAGTAATTAATAGCTGTAACCTGTATTATGAATGGCTGAACTGTGTTTGATGATCAGAGCTGTGTTGTAGTTATCTCATTTGAGGAAAAAGGAGAAAGTTGTGCTTTTTCCCTCAGGCCACATGTGGATGTAATCAACAGTTAGAGCAAACCGTACTTATCTGCTGGAACTCCTAGTGCTAAGCCTTTTCCTCAAGGCTGTCTACGTGGGAGTACCCTTTCCATTTGCTAATATGCATCACTTTGCAGAAGATACTCAAATGTTTGCTCAAAAAACCCACATGTATTCTGTTTTTGTATTTTAGATACAAGTTTGCTAATGCCCTCTTAGGAGATCTCTGTATGTTGTTCACGATTGTGTTCAGATGCCTCTGTAGTAATATTGTGTAATATTCTATCTCATGCATTTGTTGTTTAGTGTTTCGTGTAGTCAGAGGTGCTGTGAGCTCCTTGTAATGATCCTGACTATCACACCACTTCATCTTCTTTTCCCTGACTCTCCCTCTCCTGCTAATTCATTCTGCTTTGCATTCAGTAAAAGTAGGATGCCAGTGGTATCCCAGGTCCTCGAGGCCAGCAAAATTATAAGATGGAGTACCAATAAAAGTCATGCAATTGTAGGAAAGTGAGGGAAGTGTGGAACAGGGGGATCTATGTGACACCAAGGTGAAACAGCAATCCCAGAACTGAGAAGCTAAAGGGAAGAAGGAATTGTTGCCCGAATCAGGGCTCCTATTTGCACAGTGATCCCTCTGACTTGTTTATCTGCTGCATCTTCCTCCATAAAATTTCATATCTTTCAGTATGAAAGTTAATGTTCTCCCTCTGTTACAACTGGCTGATGGTTCTGGGTCTTAAGAGTTGGTTTGTAATCTAGGAATACTATTCTAAAAGGTACCAGCCATCCTTCTCTCTCATTTGCCATGGAAGAGAAAATTACTTGTCACCTCACAGGACCAAACTCCATGTTTTTATCACAGATTGTTGTTCTGTCCTTGTATGAACAATCATTTCTTTTATTTTAATTCTGCATATGCTCATAGAAAGTGTAGGAGTGGGGAAGGCAGTGTTCCCTTTTTCCTTGTTTGTTCCCCCAAGAGAAGCTAATGTAGTTTAAGAGACAATTTCATTCCATCAATATGCCCTTCTTTTCCTCTTATAATTCTCTTATTTCTCTTGGCCAGCTTGTAGCAGAATAATGCATGTAGGTGTCATTTTTTTGCATCTTTAAATCTGAACTCTATGCATAATGCTACAATTCCTTTTGCAACCTGGCTTGTGTTCAGGACTGGCCTATCCTACCACAGCAATTTATTTATCACATTGTTTACTAAATCATTTATATACTTTGGACAGAACCGATGTGGCTGCCAACAAAGCTTAAACAGTGATTTCATTACCCAGAAGCATGAGAACGCAATCAGGAGTACGCCATAGTGTTGTCATCTTCTGGCATTGTTGGAGAGAAAAAGCAGAGCTTACAACTGGTCTAAATTGCAAAAAAGTATTTTCACAAGGGACGATATTTTGCCCTTGTTATTGCATAAAATTTTCTATCAACAGTCTTTATGATTCCATTTTAAATTTACTTTTAGTCGTGGGATAAATGACCATATCAAGTTAGTTATTTGTCCTTGCTTTCCTACTTACCTATCCTTTTCTTTTCATTGTCACTGTTATCCATTCCAGCTCTCTTATCTTTGTACCTAATTTATCTGTTTTTTTCACACATCTCTCTGGCTTTCTTCCATCACAATTTTTTGTGTGGAGGTCTCTTCCCGTCCTGGCTCATGAACTTGCTAATTTTTCATTCATGTCTCTTCTGAGGACTTATTTGTGCTTTAAGCTGTCTCAAAAGTTACTCTAAAAGGCAATTATTTTAATTATCCCTACATAAATAATTTATTTTTGTCTCTTCTGCCATTCACACTCGACTTCATTGATTATTGCACTGTGTTCCTGCCCCTAGTCCTGTTCTTCTTGTTTTGTTACCTCTTGATTGCACCATTTCTGGAGTTGGAAAGTGCTTTTGGACAGGGATTATGCCATCATTTCTTCTGAAAAATGACAGACTAGTGAGCTGTCTGATCATTGCTGTCTTCCTGATATTTGTATGCTTTGTCTTTTCTTTTTAGTTTTAACTCTTAAATAATACACTTAACTCTTAAAAAGAAAAAAAGTGTCCGTACTAGGTAGGAACTATTAATCTTTTTTCAGGCAAGATGCTATTGACTTTAATTAAAAAAAAAAAAAAATTTGTCTGAGCAGAGATTGCAGGACCAGTCACAAGGTTTGTGAGACTGTTGAACTCTGGGGTAGCAAATTCTGAAAACTCATCTGAACAGTTTCAGAAAACTCCTCTGAAGAGGAAGCAAGGGAATTGACACACAAATGAGCTACTGTGAAGGTAGGCAGAAGTTTGACTTTCCTTCTCCACAGTAGCTACCTGTGATGAGCAGTAAATGCAAAGTAGCTTAACTTCTTTCATGGGAAGACTGAAATGATCCCAGTGGCTGAGGTCACTGTATTGGAAAAACAAGTTCTCTGTTTAGTTAGATGAAGCCGTTTCACTGGGCTTACTATTTCAGTTGGACTTCAGGGATTTTGTGGAGCAGCTAACATGCAGTAAAGGTTCACGCCCCACTTTCACCACACAGTGGCATGTTTGTGTGCCTGTAGTAGGTTTGCACATGAAAAAATAGGGACTTTACTTAATATCGTGACTTCACAAAAAAGTTTCCAGAGGCTGATAGCAGTGTCCCTTTGCTGGGACTGTTCACATTTTGTTCACAGCTGGGGACTGTGAACAGTGGTGGCTCTCATTGCTAAAAACTGTGCAGACTGCTGTCAGAACCTGGCACCTTTTGTAAGAGTAGCAGCAGGACACAGTCAGGTTTCAGGGTAGATGCCGCTGATCCACAAGATGGCACGTTAAAACTATACTTTATATATAGTGTCAAAGGGGCAGGATCTAAACGCTGTTGTGTTAGTGTGAACTGGGGCTAAAAGCTGTGTCTTCTGGAAAAAGAAAAAAAAAAAAAAAGGAAGGGCTAATTCAAATTTTAACTGGGAGCCCTTTTAAATGTGCTCTTTTTATTTTTGCAATGCTAAATTTGAGTGTCATAGGGAAAGAGTGAGTAAAAGCCTTTTTCTCTCTTACCAGTAGAAGTAACTCGATTTCTCTTTTTCTCAGCATTGTGTTAGGTTTACATTCAAAATATGCCAGTAAGTGGACACCGATTTGCTGTAATTCAGCCACTGGTGCCTCCCAGTTCCAAGAATTTATGAGGGACTTCATAGAAAACAAATACTCATCTTGACCAAGAGTTCTTGCGGTGTAGGGATTATTAATTTAAATTATTTTAACTTAAGCTGTTCAAGATTTTAAATATACTTGGAGTGAATTAAAGTTCATTTTAAATAATGTGCATTTATAGTTAGTATTTTTACTTGTATTGCCTGCAAGTTTGCACTGTATTAAAACTGAAAATTTTGGAGCCTTTTTAGCTCCCTTTTAGCTTTCATGCTGTTTACTATTTGCGTTTACTTCATTTTGTACAATAAAAGATAAATTAGTTCATTTTTTGGCTCACATGCACTAAGCCATTTATTGTATTTGGATGACAAACTGCACATAGAATGTTAAAATTCAGATATAATCTTCTTCATTTAAATGGAAGAAAATAATAATTTCTATAAATATTTAGTATTGTAACAGTTTTCACTCTCTTCTTTTGTTGAATAAGCCCTGATGTTCCACTCACCTAATTTCAGTGTCCTTTTTAAGGGCCTCTTCCAGAATATACTGAAAAACATGAAAAGGCTGTTGCTGACTTTAGCAGGTGTCAGATCAGGCAGTCAACTATTAATCTTCCCCTAAATTCACATTTTTGACAACACCAGGATCTCTGAAATCTGAATAAAACCAAACCCACCATTAATAATATTGCATTTAAGTATGTAAGAGTTAATGTACACTAAGACTTACTTCTCTGTTCAGATTTTTCCCATCAACTCTGTAGTGTTCCCAGTCTGAAAAACATTGAGTGTACTTGAAAAGTCTTTTTGAGGGTTTTGTTGAGAAGAAGGAAGGCCTGGTTCAACTTTTTACTGTTATTCCACAAAATTTCATCCAAACTCCCCTTCCACATCAGAATAGAAAATCTGAATAGAAAGGACTGTTTATTTCCAGTCCCTGATAATTGCTTTTTTTTTTCAATTACCTGGTGATTGAAATGTCTCACATTCAATTTTTTTCCAACAGTTGCTATGTCCCTTAGGGGTATAGTTGTCAAGAGAGAGCTAACGGGTAGAAGGAACATTCTTGTTTCGGCAAAAGGCATTACCTTTCCCAGCCATTCAACTTACGTAAGCATTTCATACACATGCCAGAATCGCTTCTTGTCTTTTGACTAATTGAGTGACCACCGGGGATCAGATTTGTATTGGGTTACAGAGTTAGAAACTAGTTCGCCCGAGTGAATTGAGAAAAACCTGTTTTTACTGCTGCTCGTGTTCCGTCATCTGCCGTGTTTCATCCCAAGAGAACGAGATGCAGCCCGTCACTGAGCTGTTACAAACAGATTTGTTACCTGGCTCCCTGGCCTACAGAGCCCTCCTAGAGCTTCTGCTTGGCGATTACTGAGATTTTGCACGTGCTTGTAGTCAGGAGGGGAACTGAGCATGAGGAGTTATTTGAGTGTGTTTTTTATCATGTGATCAGTGGCTTCTTAGAACCCGTTGGAGTCTATGGGTGGTTCTGTTCTGACCAAATCTTCTCCAGCGCAGGTAGTTTTTATAAAAAAATTTTATGTTACCTGGAATAGTTGAGAAATGTTGCTAAGAAATATTTGTATTGCTGGAAATGAATGTAGCAGAGACTATGAAGTGTAACTTTTTTGGGTGGGATCTGTAAATCTGCATGATTATATGATTATGTATTGTTTTCAATTTAGAGAAATTTAATACAAATTATTTAAAAATGCAGTTTTTTCATACTTTTGTCATTGTTTCACAACAGAATTTGAGGTTTCTAAACCTACCTTATACAGTTAGTTTCTAAATCCCCATGAGAAAAATGGAATATTTGTTATCCAAGCCCTCTGGAAAGCACAGCCCTGTTATCAAAGTACAGATGGCTCTGTGCTTTATAAATGTTCCTCTGTCCATTGTTCCTCCATACATAAGCAGACTTTTTTCCTTATTGGCAGGATACTATCTAATAGAAGAGCATTTTTTCAGCAGAGATCTGTAGAGCAACTCCTAATGGTATTTTTCTTAAGACTGCTTGCTTACTGTAATATTTCTGTCATTGGTGTTTCCAGCAGTACTTTTGATTCTAAGGTCTTGGAGCCTGTCCTATCTTTTGAGAAGTCATCAAGGATGCCTGTAGGATAAAACTCAGTATCGCAGTGCACCCTGTGGGCACACAAAATCTCAGGTATCAGAATTAAACTCGTCGTGTCTTAATCAGGTGGCCTACTACATCAACAGGCACTTCCAGACAGTGCGTAGGCTTTTCATGAAGAAATGGTCAAGGGGATGGTGAAGGACAAAGCATAGTGTGATTGTGGTCACTGCTGAGACCGCTCTTCAAGAAAGGCATAGCTGTAGCCAGAATATCTTTCTGTTGTTAAACAAGCTTCTCTGGTGGTTAAGATGTTCGTGTCAGTCAAAGCTGGAGCTCCAGCATTTGTTTTCCGTGGTGGCAGTGGAAGCCCATTTGGTAGGCAGGAGATGGAACAGGATGTTAACGGCAACAAAAAGTACATGCACCATCTATTCAGGTGGCTTTTATAGAAATGTTAATTGCATGGTCTAAAAAAGTTGTATTTGGACAGAGTGTAACACTTAGAATGGGCGATAGCTACTATTGTGGCTAGAACACCCCAAGGCAGTGTTGCCTTTCTGGCAAACTAGATAGGCTGTACGAGCACTAACCATCGTGGGGACAGAGGGGTAACCAGATGCTTGTTGACCTGTACGATGTTTCTGATCATATACCTATTACCTATTTTAATTCTGGGCATCATTCTGTGTTGAAGAATACCTTTAAACTACGTTTTACAGAGTACAGATTATAAATTAAGCCCCCTCCAGAATTAAACCCTTATACAAACGGAAGATAATTATGTTACTGATCTCCTTAAAATGTGGGTATAGCGATATCCAGTTTTCCCAGTTCAGGAATCTCTCGGTGTCAGATGTTCCAAATTGGTACTATTGCTAACATAAAACCTCCCCTTTGAGAATGACTTCCAAAGTCTGAAAATAAAATGAGCTTTTACTTTTATATAAGAAGGGCAGGAAATATGCATAGTTCAATAGATTATTTTTTTTAATAAGGTAAGTAGAAGTCTTTTGTTTGAATTTCCCCTGCTGTTGTTTTTAACTGTAGAAGTAGCTGAAAGGTTAAATCCAGCCTTCCCAGTACTTCCTAAGGAACTGTTGTAGTGTCAGTAAATTTGCTAGCAGATCTTAATATGTTAATGAAAGAAGGAAGGTGATCAATCTCCAATTACCTTTTTTTTTTTATTTCTCAAATGCGTCAGTCATTGAAAATCATGATGATAAAGCGAGGAGCTTAGTCTTTTCCAAATGTCTTCCTCCTTCGGTTGCTCATCTGTTCCCTTGATGTGCTTTGCGTAATATTATGACTACATACAGCAAATCAGTTATGCCAATATAAGGGGAAATTGAGTTTGTAGAAATTATTAATGTATTTCTTTCATAAGGAGCATCATCCTTTCTTCTCTTTTACAGTTGTATATTTACACTGATAATAAACAGATTAGCCTGTTGTGACAAGAAGTGTTGGGATTTGTGACATTACTGTGACATAAAACCTGTCAAAAAGCAAACGTCAGTTCTAACCAAGGCATTGTAGCAATTCTGTACTTTAAAAAACTTTTATTATTAATCTGTCTAGTTTACCTAGGCAGAGGATAGAACCTATTTCCATAATACAGCAGATTAAATCCCATCCATTTAACCTCTCTGTGCCTGATAAAGAATGTGATATTTGTCTTTCTTTTTTGACTCTGTCATCTGTAAAATAGGTATACTGATTTGCAGGTTAGCCAGTGTTGACTTTTCTTGCAGTTAGCAAGCTTACCTAGTCTATAAATGCAAATAGTCATTACAGTTGTTAAAAGCATTTTCAATTTTACCCATCAGTAAAGAGAAAAAAACAGTAAAATGCATATTAAAATCTGCTTTTAAAAAAAGATCCTAGGTGGAAAAAATAGTAAGTACTAAGTTTAAATATGAAATTTTAATTCGACTTCTCTCTGCATAACCATTATCACAGTCTGATAATTTATTGCTATGTAGTCACAGAGTATTTTAATGTTATTTGATCTAGATAACAGTAGTAACACCTATCCATTATAAATGCCAAAATGTGTGTAGGGAGTTTCTCTGTATATAACAGTGTCTATATCACTATAGATTTTTAACTTGAATTTTAAAAGGCATTCAGTGGCTGCAACCTGTGTGGAAGCAATAACACTTTAGTCAGGTGATTTAAAGGTATTATGTAAATAGTGTTCAGAAACTACATCTGTACCTGGGATTCTTCACACACCATAAGCCACATGCGATGCAGTAAAGGATCAGTTATAATCTTCCTTATCTTGAACCTGTGCTCTGACATTATACTAAGTCATGATTTCGGTAAAAGCTGACCGAGTCTCATTGCCTTTCTTTTTCTCTGTTTCAGCTGAGACAATCCCAGTCATACTGCACAGACACAGAATGCCTTCAGGAATGTGAGTAACTATCGAGATCAGGTGCATGGAAGTAAAACAAACAGCAGTAATTAAAATACAGTCTGACTGGTCTTTAAAACGCAGCAGTTGATTTACTGTCATAGGAACACATTACATTAACTCAAATACTACAGTACTGAAATGGTTGTGCGGGGGAGGAAATTTCTGAGAGTCTGATGCAGATGAACACTTGTACATTGGAAGCATCGTATGGAAGCGGCAACGATGAGAACGCTGGAGGTATCAATATACCAGCGTGACCATTGATCAGGCCCCACGCATTACTGAATGTTACCTCGAAAACAGGATGATTTAGCCTCCAAATAGGATGATTTCAAGTTTTCCCTAATGGGAAGATTTGGAGGGGGTTTTATTTGTCCTCCTTATAGTCAGAGCAGCCTAACCACTGAAGACTGGATATTCAGCGCAGACCCCCACATGTACACATGTTCACAGCTGGGGCTGAATAACTGACTGTAAGTACCATGAACCTTCTACTCCACCGTGAGGGAGAGGAGGTTGCCCACCAGCTCTGACTGATAAGTTGACATACACCGTGGCTGCATTTCTGTTTGAGTTGGTGGCTGTGTAGTTAATGAAGCAGAGTACTGATGTGTACACTTCCTTGAAATTTGCTGTGAAATACATCCAAAAAGCTCTCCCACACAGTGAACGTAACTAGGACAGTCAAACGTTACCAGCATCTGCAGGGAAGCCTAGCTGTGCAGAGGTTATGCAGTAATGTCAGCTTGTCCTGAGGTGCTCTGTTTGCACTTTTCATGGTCTAGAGGGAACATTGCCAAATGCTTATAAACAAAAATGAAGTGGGTCTGTTTTTCCTATATTGCTTTACCAATTGAGCATATGAACTCACACAATTAGCCTGCATCAGGACTACCGTAATGGTCAGAGGGAGCGCCTCAGTGTTCCTGGAAGCAAGAACTGCTGGTGCCTGTGTCTTCTACAGGTCTAGGAGCAGTGCAGTCAAGGTTTCCAGGATCTTGGGGAGAGAGCATGCCTTCGTTCACTCTCATGTTCCTCCTTCTTCACTCCCCAGTAAACCCTGTTTAGAGACGGACATCTAGCTTGGACTTGCACTGTGCCCTCCCAGTGTGAAACAGTCCCAGCATCACCGCCGTGTTGGGCTGAAGGGACAAAGCTATGAGCTTTCCCAGATAACCCCTGAAAAAATAGTGGGGCACGCGTGTGCCATAACAGTGCTGCTGGCTTTACTCTTTCTTTATGGGCTTTCCAAGTTATGCTCTGCGTCTGTGAGTTCCAGCACCCCTCCTCTCCCAAATGCACCTATCCTAGGACAAACCTTTTTGTCTCCTACACGTTAGACTTCTATGTGTGGTTTTTTAAAAAATCACTGGCACGTAGGAGAGGGAAAGAGGCAGGTGGCCGGGGGGTTGGACTAGATGATCTCCAGAGGTCCCTTCCAACCCCTGTGATCCTGTGACAGGAGACAGAGTATTTTCTGTATTAGAAGTAGGCATAGACAGGCTGCGCCACTTTCTGAGCTTTAGTCCGCAGTCAAAACCAAGCGATGGTAGGTCATTCTCACTGAAGCCTTGGGAGTCTTGGCTCATCAATATTTATGAAGCTCTTAGGCTAAAGACTGTATAAATGAGTAAGCTCTGTTCTGTGTGGGCACAAAGCTTGTTGGATAGCTTTCATGCTACCAAGCTATAGTACAGTGGGGATGTGAATGTTTTGCGGCAAATAGCTTTCCATCCTGAAAGAGATCCTTGCAATAACTGTCTGTGCAGATGCAAGCAATTTGGCAGCAATTGTTCCAAACCAGTGGTTTGTTTCAAAAACCAAAGCAAAAATTATAGACTAAATCCTCTCGTACGTTATTATATTGCCTTAAATTTAGTTCCAGCAAAGGTATTTTTCTGCTGATGCAATGACACTGACTGCCTATTTGTCAGATTATTTTGTGATGCTTCTGTGATTCTGTGCTTGGGCCAACATGAGCTCTGTGAGACTCCCAGGAGTCAAAGACAAAAACAAACAGACTGAGCCTGGAGAAGCTTCCAGAGATGTTTTCAGACAGATTAAAACAACTCTGGGCCAGTCTTCTGTTCATTGCTTCATCCCGTTCTGATGATCTATACTGTGATGAGCTTATTTTTGAGGTGGGTCTCCTCTTCCCTAGGTCCCACAGCTCCATTTTCTGTTACTTGTTGACTTCAATTCCTCATTTCAGGACCTCGATATGAAGAAGCTTGTTTCACTCCCACCCATTTGCTCATTCCCAGGATTTGGTCTTCCTTCTGGAAGCACAGCTGGGAATGTTGTCATACACAGATTCTTAAGTTGCAAGGTTGTGGAATAACTGATGAGATGTATGTGGTTTTGTTTTGGGAAACATCAGGGCTGTGCTTCAGCCAGTGCCACAGCAGCGTCATGTGTTATGCTGTTGCTCCCAGCTGGAAGTTCTCAGAAACACCATGCGTTGATTCTTCCTGAGCACACTTTTATTTTTTCAACCCTTGATTTCAGATCTTTTTTAGATTTTTGGAGCCAGATCAAAGCAGTAGCACCAAGGCTCCCTCATTTGCATTTTTGTGTTACTAGCTCTAAATTCTTATTTATGTTTGTTGGCACCATTATATTGTGACTACCCTGCAGAGAGTTTCCTGCCAGGGCCAGGACCAGTGCTTTTGGATTTGTACTCCTACATAAAGGCGAATATGAGCACCGCTTCAGAGAGCATTTGGGCTGTCTACTTGATGGCTGTTCCTCTGCTGATCCTCCATCAGAATATCTGCTGTGATGGTAAAGCATGTATCAGAATCTGATGACTGTTCCCTCCATTTCAGTGGGTGCCTTGGAGAAAAAAGTCTGCAAGTTTTGAATATGCAGCGCATTTAGTATTCTGTTGGGATTGTTTATGCTCAGCAAATCAGAAGATCTTACAGCTTCCCTTGAAATGAGGAATAAGAGCAATAATTCTTTTCTGAATTCTGTCTAATGCAAGTGGAGCAGGGAAGATTTCTCTGAAGTGTGTTGCAGTTGCAACATCAGCAGTTCATCCAGTCCAGGGAGGATCCACAGCTGGTACGGAGCAGCTCTGATGGCTCATGGCCCTTCACAGTCAGCCTTGCATGTCAAAGGAAATGAGGGGCCACCGCCTGAGTTTTTCCTCTGTGTTCTAGCAATTCCCAGATGTTGTGACCTGGATTTACCACATTCTTATCTTCAACGCTATTCTCAGTGCTCTACTAGCTTGTAATATGGTCAGAGATGACTGTCTCAAATGTTGTCTACTCCCAGATTTTTATGTATTTTAAAATGAATGCGTATCTGTGATTCATCTTGAGTTGTACTCATCTAGGGGAGTCACAGCAGCCTAACCTAATAGTGTGAAACGTCTGCCAACTCCTCCCTCCCTCTTCTGGTAATTCCCTTCTCCCTTCCTCCACTCAAGTCCTTTTTGGTTTTCTTCAGTTTCCTAATCCTTGCCTTTGAGAGTGTCAGATTGCAGGGATTATCTTCTGAAGGTCCCACAGGCTCTTTGTCTTCCCATCTGTAAGGTACCTCTCTTCATACAGTTTCCTGCCTTTCTTTCACAGAACAGGCAAGGCTAAAAACACAGTGAAAAGAAGGCAGAGAGCATGCTTCTGCCTTCCTGTATGCATATGTTAAACAGTAAAATGCTGAAGATCCAAAAGGAGATATTTCTACCATGAGAGGGCAGACAAAAAGCACTACATGGAATATAATTTTACTGTAAAAGAAATGCTGTCTTTCCTCTTTTTCTTTAGCATACAACCTCACTCTGAATGCAAAATACCATTTTAAGAGGAGAACTAAGTTCATGTAAGGAGTATTGAACAAGGGCATTTATTAATTTTAATATTGTATTCTTGAGATTTCAGTTGCACAGTCAGGACGTGGTTGACCTTTACTCTTTAGAAATTATTTTTACCAAGCTCATCATTTTTAGTAGCTTTGACTGCCTTCTAGAACATTAAATGAGGTGGCAAACATCTGTTACAGAAGATTTCTTTTTCCCTTCCCATTTCTCTCCGAGAGGAGACTAGTTTTTGTGGCCTAGTCTCTGTTAGGAAAAAAGAAGCCAAAGAACTGTATGTCACATGTGGACCAACAGATAGGGTTCACTGTAGTCATTAGCTCCCACGGGAGTTTATCTCACAGTCTCAGACCAGCCCCTTGTAAAGTTTTCTCCTGCACGGAGATAATTCAGCCACAATGTCAAAAAAAATTCCAGGTAACCAGAGGGGCAGAACTGCACAGGCTTCATTCAGAAGTGCGTGGATATATAGGTATGCTAAATCCAGGGGACTAGATACTCTGAAAATAAAGACTTTGGGCTGGATTTGGTGTTGTGTGGAAAGGCAGGTTAGCAACTCTAGGTTTCATGTCTGTCACTCAGTGACACAGGAATACATACTGCTACATTCTGTACTAGTTGGTGTCTCCCAGGCATTGGAGATTAATAACCAGATCCATCCATCAAAATGGATGGTGGCAGGGACATTCATCTGTGAGGTCAGAACAAGACAATCTTCTAGCCATCTGGAAATATTAAAAAATGTCATCCACAGGTGTTCTTATAGGATAGCCTTTATTCTTTAAGGAGTAAAAAAAACCCCACTTCTAAATTACCTGCAAAAATATCAATTATAGGTGGCTGTGAACTCTTAAAAATAAGATTTTTTTTTCTCCTGCCCATCAGCGTAAATTCCATCCTGTTTGGTTTCAGCTTCACTCAACCGTTCTTCATCCATGAGCTGGTTTTATCTGATTATTTTGTGATCTCAGTGATGGAGGTCTTTGTAGCAAAACACTGCCGTCTTCTACATATTATTGCTTCCAGTAGCTGAAACAGCTTCTTGTCTGTTCTCTTGATGCAAAGCTTTGAAAAGTGTGATTCACCCTGGTTATGTGAGATTTTGCTTATCCTCATCTCCTTATGTTAAGAGATTAAAGTAACAGATTCTGAAATATCTCACATCCTTATTAAAGCACATGGTCATTTGTGAGAGATGTGGGTTTAATGGTACTTGAATAGTGTAAACAGGGTTGTGGCTGTTTTAGTGTCTGGCATGCTTTGAGCAGGTAGTACAGGGCCAAGCTGTTGTCTTGCTTATCTTAGTTTAGAACATGTTTCAGCACATTTGATTCCATCCAAACCATATTACAACACAGGCTGGATAGAAATTGTGTCTTGCACGAATGCCTGTGGTTTCCCTCTGTGAGTCCTTCTGCTCACTTCCTTGACCTGTAGCATGAGCTGACCTAGCAGCATTTACTTACCCCAACTCTTGTTTAACCACGGACTCTAAGTGCACTATGGTTCAGCAAAAATGCCAGAAGGCAGCCTGACTAGTCCCTGTTTCTCTGCATTGTATGGGGAATCCAGCCTAACAGGTGGTCTGAATTTACAATGTTCTACTCAACATATGTGCCAAAGCAGGTACCTAAGGCTGTCTTATGTGCTGCTGAAGGTAGTCTCAGGGTGTTGTCTGGAAGCCCCAAAATAAAGCAGTTGTTCTTTGCATGTCAAATTATATACTAGTTTACTGGATTGCATATAGAAACATCATCCAAGATTTAAAATATTGATATATCATGTTGATAACAATAATATTTTCCCTCAACACAACTGCCAGTCTAAACTCCGACCTGCACAATTCCATATGCTTTCTGAATCAATTAAATGTTAGTTTAATGAATTAGAGGCTGTAGCATTCTTATTTATTTTCTTTGCATTATACCTTCTCCTCATGTACAGCGCCCTTTATTCACTCAGATCTCCAAAAGAATTGTCACTTGTAATTGTATATACTTCTAATCATAAAGTTCCTCTACATTAGCAATTTCCGGAGTTTTGAAATGTTTATAATTTGGACATTTAAAAGGCAAGAGCTGTATGGCAGTTTTGTTTGCTCATACAAGTTAATGGTGGTGTTTGTGCCTTGAGAAGCATGAGCTTCTGTAATACGTGTTTTTTTCTTCTTTGACATTTTTGAGTGCATGTGATGTTGGTAAAGGACATCAGTCCAACATCCCCAACTCATGAAGTCTTATTCACAGAAGAGCAGTGTTGTGACTGGCATAGCTGTAAGCTTCCCCGCAGTGCCCCTCTGCTGTGTCTTAGCTGTGTTATGAAGAAACCACTTTCACAGAAGAGCCTCTGTTAAAAATGCTACCCAGTGTGACAGTGATGAGGATGGTTCTTTGGTATCAGCATTAACCTTCAAGGAAATAACTGACTCCAACAGTTCACATCTAGTAAATGTTAAATAAGAACAATTTCCAACTCATACTGAATCCAGACTTGACTGAATAATGAGATTGTCCAAATGAGTTAACTTAAAAATCTGATGGATACGGGTGTCTCTATGGAATTTCCCTGAATGTTAAAGTTTTCAACTTCAGTAATAAAATAGAATAGCTCTTCTCTTTCTGAAGGTTTTTCATTATAGCTTTGCATTAAATGCTTTGTATTAATTGATGAGCCATGTGAGTACCATAGGTAATTAACTATATGTTAGTTTACACTTCAGCTGACAACAGTTTGATTATTTGAGTTATATTTCAGAGGAGAAAAGTTTTTATTTTCAAATGTGCAGGTATTTGCAAGAGTTTCTTGATCCAAAAAGACTAACAAACCATCTCCAGTCTGAGGGGATTTTCTCAGTTTTATTTCCGTGCTGTGATGTCTCAGTCATTCTGTGTGGTAATTTCACAGAATCACAGGGGCTGGAAGGGACCTCTGGAGATCTTCTGGTCCAACCCCCCTGCCAGAGCAGGGACACCTAGAGCAGGTTGCACAGGACGGCGTCCAGGCAGGTTTTGAATGTCTCCAGAGTCAGAGACTCTACCACCTCTCTGAGCAGCCTGTTACGGTGCTCTGCCACCCTCAAAGTAAAGAAGTTTTAGGTGGAGCTTCCTGTGTTCAAGTTTGTGCCCATTACCTCTTGTCCTATCACTGGGCACCACTGCAAAAAGACTGGTGCCATCCTCCCGGCACCCTCCCTTTAAGTGTTTATAGGCATTGATGAGATCCCCCCTCAGCCTTCTCTTCTCCAGACTGAAAAATTTCTATATTGTATTCCTGGGCTTCACTTTTTCATGTATCTCCTCAGCAGTTTTTCCCCTCCTGACAGATACGTTCTCCTTGATGCTATCAGAAATACCAAGTGATGTGGATGATCAGTCATGGAGATCTGGCATATTGACACTGACACTTGTTCAAATAAACTCTCAATAAATAACTTAGAGTAGCCAACAAAATTATAACCATTAGTTTGCCCCCTTCTTACTAGAATTAACATGTTCTCTGTGTGGGGCCTAACAATGGAGTCTGAGCTTTCACCTCTAGTCTTCATAGAATTATAGAATAGTTTGGGTTTGAAGGGACCTTTAAAAGTCATCTAGTCCAACCTCCCCTTCAGTAAGCACCTTCAACTAGATCAGGTTGCTCAGAGCCTCGTCCAACCTGGCCTTGAACACCGCCAGGGATGTGGCAGCCACAGCTTCCCTGGGCAACCTGGGCCAGTGTCTCACCACCGTCGCAGTAAAGAATTTCTTCCTAATATCTAATCTAAATCTACCCTCTTTCAGTTTAAAACCATTACCCCTCATCCTATTGCTACACTCCCTGATAAAGAGTCCCTCCCCGTCTTTCCTGTAGGCCCCTTTAAGTACTGGAAGGCCACTATAAGGTCTCCTCAGAGCCTTCTCTTCTCCAGGCTGAACAACCCCAACTCTCTCAGCCTGTCCTCATAGGAGAGGTGCTCCAGCCCTCTGATCATCTTCGTGGCCCTCCTCTGGACTCACTCCAACAGGTCCATGTCCTTCTTATGCTGGGGGCTCCAGAGCTGGACACAGTACTCCAGGTGGGGTCTCACAAGAGCAGAGCAGAGGGGCAGAATCACCTCCCTCAGCCTGCTGCCCACATTTCTTTTGATGCAACCCAGGATATGGTTGGCTTTCTGGGCTGCAAGCACATATTGTTGGCTCATGTTGAGCTTCTCGTCAACCAATATCCCCAAGTCCTTCTCCTCAGGGCTGCTCTCAAAATCTTCATCCCCCAGCCTGTATTGATACCAAGGATTGCCCCGACCCAGGTGCAGGACCTTGCACTTTGCCCTATTGAACCTCATGATGTTCACATGGGCCCACCTCTCAAGCCTGTCCAGGTCCCTCTGGATGGCATCCCATCCCTCAGGCGTGTCAACTGCACCACTCAGCTTGGTGTCGTC
>VYXH01005904.1:428-12800 GCA_013397275.1 Burhinus bistriatus
GTTGGTAAAGATATTAAACAGAACCGGCCCCATATATATATATATTTATATATTTTTTTATATATATATAAAAGTATATTTATATCTATATCACTATTTCTAAATGTCAGCAACAGCATGATGTGAAAGGCAAACTCCAGCAACCATCACCAACTTCGCCGTTTATTTTATTTGCAATTTTGTATTTTTACTCTCAAGGTTGACCCACGATGTGACTTCCCAAGCTGGGCTTGAAATGTGCCTTCCCCCCTCCCCTCCTTCCTCTCCTCTCCTGCAGCCCTTGATTGCACGTGTAAATAGGGAGATTAAACGCTGGAAAATGGCAGATATGTCAGGTTTGAAGAGGGGAGGGAGTACGGCTGCGGGGAAATGGTTGGCAATCACCGAGCTATTGTGTGGATGGAGAATTGTCCTTCTCCTGGGAAGATAAATTCCCCCTCGAAGAGAGTCAGCTACGACAGTGATTTGAGGCTTGGGGGCCCTGAATAAAAGCAATCAGAATAACACACGTGTGAAGGAGCACTTTGAGGTCTGAGCTGGTCCAAGCAGCTGGGGTTTGGTTTTTTTTTTCCAATTGTGCGGAGAAAGGGGCAAAAAATACACAAACCCCCTCTATTACAGTGGTACCGCATAAAGCATCCCTCTGCCACATCGCCGGCGCTAATTCATCACCCCATAGCAGCCACTAAAACCAGTTTTAAGTCGGGGAGGTGAAAATACCAGTAAGTAGCACCTTTTCCTTATTTTTCTTCTGTGTTTGGAAGAATCATGTGAAATAGTTAATGTTTTGTGGGCGCGTTGCTCATGCTTAAACCACTTGGATATTTGACTTGGGTCAATTCTCGTGGTTTCACGGTGCCGGAAAACTTCTTGGTTGAGAGGAGAGGATTTACAGGGGGTATCCAGCTCATCCATTTACCCCAGGGGGTGTTTGCCCCCAAGCCAGCAAAAAGAAATAGTCCCTTGGGTATTTGCACTAAAGAAGCAGATTTCCAAGAGCAGAGGGCTAGGAAAATCCTTCGGGATGAACTACAAGGCTCGACTTGATCCCCTGAGCATGCTGACCTCAGTGCTTGGAGGAATTTGGGGTGAATTCAGGCCGGCCTGGGTTTGGAAAGTTTGCAGCTGATGGCTGGAGGTGGGTTTTTCTGTCCCTGCAAAATAAATGAGGGAGAAATGGGCGGTTTAGGATGCAGGGGAAAAAAAAAAAAAAAAAAAAAAAAAAAAAATTATGGGCACTAGGGAAATTCCCTACCAGAAAAAATGAAAGCAATTTCCAGCTGAAATGGGATTTGGCCAGCATCTCCTTTGGCTGTTTTTTGGTTATTTCTGCTTTCTTAGAGGATGAAGAAGGGGAAAGAGTTGCCCCTTCTGCTCGAGCCACAGTAAGAGACCCGGCCGCGTGGTTTTTCCCATCGGTGAGATGCAGCTTTTGGAGAAGCGGTTGCAGGTTTTGGTTGCAAAAGATGCAGGTTTTGGAGGTCGGGTGCATCTGACCTCCTCCAAAGCCAGGCGTGTTATGAATCAGGGCAGCATTGGTGGCTGGGGTGGCAGCCCTCGGTGGCTCTGGCTCTGTGATGTGATGGATGCCATCCAGAGGGACCTGGACAGGCTGGAGAGGTGGGCCCGTGACAACCTCATGAGGTTCAGCAAGGCCAAGTGCAAGGTCCTGCACGTGGGTCAGGGCAATCCCAGGCACAAATCCAGGCTGGGCGGAGAATGGCTGGAGAGCAGCCCTGAGGAGAGGGACTTGGGGGTGGTGGTGGATGGGAGCCACTTCCTCAAGTGCTGGAAGAGAAGGAATAACGCGAGCCGGCAATGTGCACTGGCAGCCCAGAAAGCCACCGGCATCCTGGGCTGCATCCCCAGCAGCGTGGGCAGCAGGGCCAGGGAGGGGATTCTGCCCCTCTGCCCCGCTCTGGGGAGACCCCCCCTGGAATACTGTGTCCAGCTCTGGGGCCACCAACATGAGAAGGACACGGAGCTGTTGGAGCGGGTCCAGAGGAGGCCATGGAGATGCTGGGAGGGCTGGAGCCCCTCTGCTGTGAGGCCAGGCTGAGAGAGTTGGGGTTGTTCAGCCTGGAGAAGAGAAGGCTCTGGGGAGACCTTGGAGCCCCTTCCAGTCCCTAAAAGGGCTCCAGGAAAGCTGGGGAGGGACTCTGGATCAGGGAATGGAGCCATAGGACGAGGGGTGATGGCTTCAGACTGGAAGAGGGGAGATTTGGATGAGATATTGGGAAGAAATTGTTGCCTGTGAGGGTGGTGAGACCCTGGCCCAGGTTGCCCAGAGAAGCTGTGGCTGCCCCATCCCTGGAGGTGTTCAAGGCCAGGTTGGACGGGGCTTGGAGCAACCTGGTCTAGTGGGAGGTGTCCCTGCCCATGGCAGGGGGTTGGAACGAGGTGAGCTTTAAGGTCGCTTCCCAACCAAACCATTCTGTGATTCTATGATCTGTTCTTTTGGTGATTAATGCTATTATCAGTGATTAGGTAGAACATCAGATAAGCAGGATGCGCTTTGAGGTTCGGTGGGTGCAATGAGGGAAGTGGGAACGGGGCAAGCTCTAACTGAAACCGTTCTGTGATTCTACGATATCACACATTGAGCGCAGTGGAAAAACTTGATCAATAAAAGGCTTCTCCTGATTACAGGTTTGCATCAGAAATGAAGCTGCTTTTCTGTGTTTGAGCTCATCTGGGTTTATAACCCCGAGGGAGGTCACCAGACGTTTTTCCACTTGCTTTTGTCTGCTGGTGGGGAAATTCTAGGTTAATTAGAGGAAACTTTGTGCAAAGCATCACTGGGACACCCCATTTCTCTTTACGCTCCCTGGGGTCCGCTGCCCCGGGGTGTGGGGCTCAGCTTCCTGCGTCCGCAATGAAGTTTTCTCTGGATATTCTGATATCAGCAGGTTTCGATGGTGCTGCTTTAACTCTCCAAAAAACCCAAATTCCTCATAATTAGCACACAAATAGAACATGCTGGGAAAAAAAAGTGATTGAAGAAACTCCTTCCTGCAGAGCTTTGCTTGGGGATCTGCGTAGTTTTCTTTTTTCTTCCTAAGCCCGCTGATTATATAGCACGCTCTGATTGCGGGTTCTTTAAACAAAAATGCCACTTTCTTGATTTTTTATTTATTTATTTATTTATTTTTCCTGCTGAGCTGCGCAGAGAGGGTGGATAAATGAGGAGAGCCTGACGTTTGCGTAGCAGCCAAGGTTTGGGATTGCCGGGGGAGATGCAAACATCCCGGACCCGGGAGCAAAGGCTTCGAGGGAAAAGAGGAGGGTCCCAGCTTTGTGCTGGGGACCAGAGCCGATGCGAAAAGGCTTCGGAGCAGGCGGGTACGGATGCTCCCCATGGGCAGCCTTTCCCCCTCCCTGTTCACCTAACGAGCATCCGCAGCCTTCTCCTGGGTGGGACGGACCTGCAAAAACCCCTGTAACACCCAAATCTCCCAAAAATACAGTGAGAAAAAGCCTTGCAGTGCTTTTAACCGTCTAATTTGTTCTCCTTTAAATCTGTGGTTTGCAAGCCTTTTTAATTATTATTATTTCATTTGCTTGAGACAAAGTAGGAAACCCCAGGGTGGCAGAGGGAGCTTTGTGTGCAAGAAATTGTGGCCGATCTCCTCCGTTAAGCGTAGCTCACCTCTTGGCTGGGGCTTTTTAATCACCGCAACGTGCTTTTAAACGGGGATTTTTGCTTGGCCCAGGTTTGGCTCGGAGGGAGAAGAGGGGGCTGGAGCCCTGGGGGGAGTTAATGATTCTTTTGCCGTGCTGATTATTGGCGCTTTCACGCTGAATTTCTTGCGGTGGCCCCACTCACCATCTTTCGAGGAGTAGTTTGGGAAGGTTTTGCCAGCAGCAAAAAACATACTTTATTCTTCCCGAGCCTCACGTGCTGAGCATCGCCAGCAAACTCCCAGCGTGTTGCATTTCTTTCCTTGGTGCTCACCCCGTTCTTTTTTAATCTTCTCATTAAATTAACCATTGCAATAGTAACAGCCATCCTTGCAGTGAATTAGTGGGGCTTCACAGCTTCTGGAAAGCCCAGTAAAGAGCTGACGATACAAAATCCTTCCAAAAATCCTCCAAGCATGGATTATTTATGGACATCTCTGGAGTTACTTACCTTCTCAATACGAATTTTTAATAAATAAAAGATAGCTCATGCTGCTTTTTTACTCCCTAAAGAGAACGGATGGTGGTTCCCCAGCAGCAGTTGATGGAGGGATGCTGGCGAGCACCCGAATAAGGCTGAGGAAAGGTTTTTGCAAAAGCTGAGATGATATTAATAGCATCCAAGTGGCGTCATCTGCATTAAGAGTTTCCAGTGAATTGCCTGGTGCAGTGAATTGAGCCGATTGCGCCATTGAAATATTTTTCCGGATTGGGGGGAAAGCAACAGGTACAGAGATCTTTGGAAAGAGGAGAGATTTGATTGCTTGGCCCTCAAACTCTGAAATAAATTAGATTTTAAAGGAGCCATTACTCATGGAACTGGATGGAGGGGGAGTCTAAGAGGTGACATCCGTCCCTCTTCATAAAAACCTCCTTTTTGCTGGGTTTTTGGGAACGTGAGCATGTTGTAGCTGCAGCATTCATCCTGGTCTTGAGATGGGAGCAGAGGGGAGCGCAGCTGTAGCCAGGGAAAGGTTAACAGCAGCCAAAAATGGACCCGGCTGCAGGCTATAAAAACCCAAAGGAGAAAAAAAAGGGGGGTTTTGGCAGGTCTGGGGAGCAGATTTGGTCTTCAAAGGAGCAGAGCAGGCATCTGTGGGACGTGGTGGAGGTAGGGCTGGTACCTGGGGCATGGAGGACAGACTGCGCTGCATGCCCAGGGCTCTCGGGGAGTCCCAGTCGATTATTTGTAAGGCTACTGTCTCTTTTGGGGTGAAAACCAGGCTTCTTGGTTACATAGTTTGCGAAGCATAAAGGAAAAACGTATATTTTGACTTAAGGCTTGGCAAATGCATGTGTGAAACCCAGAGCAGGGTGGGTGGGTGGGCGGGCAGGAGGGGCACGTTGCCTGTCCCCTAAATAAAATAACGTGGTTTGCATGAATAAAACGGTGTCCTGGGCAGAGGGTTATTGCTGTAATGCTAAAACAGAAGATGCTCTGCAAAGTCTCATCATCTGGGCTTTGTTGTCCTCGTTTTATGTGTGTAGGAGACATTCCTGACAGATTTTGGGTTTGGTTTTGTGTTTGGGGGTTTTTTTTGTGGGTTTGTTTTTTTTTTTTTTGCTTCAAAGCAACTATGAAAGCTGTTTCTACGTGGGAATAAACAATTATTTGGGTTTTGAGAGGAAGAGCTGCATGCAAGTGTCTTTCAGAAGAAAAGCAAACCCTTAGAAAAGACCACTCTGCGTGGGAGAAAGCTCTAATGTGTCATTAGGAAGAAATGGTTCTTTAAAAGCATTACTTTAAAGTTTCAATTTGGGGACAAAAGCACCCGGATTCGTGTTTCTGTGCTCATGTGAAACACGGGACTCCTCCGTGGCTGGTCTCAAGGTGGGCAGAGCAGGCGCTTGCTAAGGGCATGATTTAGTGGCCTCCCAGGTAGAGTGAAAGATTTATTTATGCCACGTCTCTACATTGGGTGCGTTTCACACGGCTGCACGTTCGATCTGTTCCCGTTTCTCAAGAGAGAACGACCAGTTCCCTCTCTGGATGGTGGATAAGGGGAGAGCAATAGATGGCATCTACCTGGACTTGTGCAAGGCATTTTACGCTGTCCCGCATGACATTCTGGTTTCTAAATTGGGGAGACATGGATTTGACCCATGGACCACTCGGTGGATAAGGAACTGGCTAGATGGTTGCACTCAAAGAGTTGCGGTCAATGGCTCCATGTCCAAGTGGTGTGCAGTGACAAGTGGTGTTCCTCAGTGGTCGGTACTGGGAACGGTATTATTTAACATCTTTGTTGGCAATGTAGATGTTGGGATTGAGTGCACCCTCAGCAAGTTTGCCAATGACACCAAGCCGTGTGGAGCAGTCGACGCGCTGGAGGGAAGGGATGCCATCCAGAGGGACCTGGACAGGCAGGAGATGTGGGCCCGTGACAACCTCATGAAGTTCAACAGGGCCAAGTGCAAGGTCCTGCACGTGGGTCAGGGCAATCCCAGGCACAGATCCAGGCTGGGNATTGGGAAGAAATTGTTGCCTGTGAGGGTGGTGAGACCCTGGCCCAGGTTGCCCAGGGAAGCTGTGGCTGCCCCATCCCTGGAGGTGTTCAAGGCCAGGTTGGACGGGGCTTGGAGCAACCTGGTCTAGCGGGAGCTGTCCCTGCCCATGGCAGGGGCGTTGGAATGAGGTGAGCTTTAAGGTCCCTTCCAACCCAAACCATTCTATGCCCCAAAATACAGCAAAACCTGGGGACCACCATCCTGGAAGCTCCTGTGCGTGCAAAACCAGGGGGATTCGTGCTGTATAGGAAGAGAAATTCAATTGCACGCGTTTGTTTTCATCTTGGGGATGGGAAGTCCAGATTTTCCATCCTTTGACTATCTGTTGCCACTTTTGTATTAATCTGTCCAAACCCTTTTCTTGCATTGGCTTCACTGGGGCTGACTTAGCTCCTTTACTGGAGAAGCAGCCGTAGAAATGGATAAAAATAAAGTATTGGGGGGTTATTTGCATGAATGCAGACTGTACCTGTTCCCACAGGCGTTTAATGGTGCCTGTAGAGCCTAGAGCAAGGACAAAATTATCTCCACCCTTCACAGAGGGGATCAAACCCCTCTGTTCCTCCTCCGTTTGCTTCTATAAGGTCTTCTTATATGGGGCTTGTAGAGTCTTTTCTTTTAAATATGACCAGTAACTTTTTCTTAGCAAAAACCCCACTTGATTTCTTAAATTAGGCAGCTGTTTACGAACTGCCTGTATGATTTTAATGTTAAGTTCATCAAGAGGGCAGAAGGATTCAAGAGCAGCATCTTCAGCCTCAGCTTTTAGTGTCCTGCTCCAAAGTACCCGGGAATCTATTTATAGGTTTATTTCTTTTCATTTTTGGTTATATCATGGGCTCTCTAGAAATTACCATCCTCGTTATCGCTCGTATTATCTCATTCTTTCCTGTGACTGAGCTGAAGCAGGAAATGGATCATCAAGAAGCAAATATTTTCCCTTATCAGCCCCCGGGTGCCACATGGGAAACTCCTGGCGCCGGGTAGAAAGGAAGGATTTTTGGAGATTTTCTTTTTTTTAATTTATTTATTTATTTATTTATTTACTTTTTTTCCCTGCAGTTGTGGCAGCCGGCCGTTCTCCCTGGCCACGCTGTGAGATCCCAGCAGCGTTTCGCAGACGGAGGTTGCTCGTATTAAATAAACATCACAGATTTCTCTGATGCTTTTCACGTCGCGCCAGGAGTCCTTCCATCCTACCGGATCCGTCTGTTCCTTTCCCTGCCTCATCTCTGGCAAACAGAGCATCCCTCTCCCATCCGCAAGCCCCTTGGAGACACACTTGGGCTTGGCATGGCTGAACCTCCTGTGACCATGGGTGTCTTGAGTGCTTATTATGCTTATAAATACTTCAAGGGAGGATGCTGGGAGGATGGCACCAGTCTTTTTGCAGTGGTGCCCAGTTATAGGAGAAGAGGTAACAGGCACAAACTTGACCATGGGAAGTTCCATCTGAACATGGGGAGGAACTTCTTTCCTTTGAGGGTGGCAGAGCACTGGAAGAGGCTGCCCAGAGAGGTGGTGGAGTCTCCGACTCTGGAGACATTCCAAACCCACCTGGATGGCGTCCTGTGCAACCTGCTGTGGGTGACCCTGCTCTGGCAGGGGGGTGTGACTAGATGATCTCCAGAGGTCCCTGCCAACCCCGCTGGTTCTGTGAGTGCATCTGAGCTCAGGAGTGATGCTCAGCATCTGTCCGTGCCTCTAAGCTCCTTCCCTGGGCTGGGTCCCAAATAAATCCCTGCCGGGTTTATTCATGCCTCAGCCTCGGTGCTTCCAACCCACCCCTCACCCGTGTTCTTCCTTTCTGCCTGGTGAGGACACAGTCAAGCTGGAAATTGGAGGTGGCTGGAGGCTGCTCGTGGTCTGGAAATGAAGCGGCAGAAGGTTTGCACCCCTCTATCAGCCAGACCCACGGCTGGAAGCGTGTAGAGACATGGTTTGCTTAGAGATAGGTTTCGTGGTGGACCTGGTAGAGTAGGGTCAATGGTTGGACTAGATGATCTTAAAGGTCTTTTCCAACCTAAATGATTCTATGATACTCTGGACCAACCCGCTGTTTTAGGTGGTTTTTAAGCTTCTGGGAGATTAAACTTGAGGGCAAGACATCCTACCTGGCATACGGAGGTGGTGGAAAACCAAACACCCAGAGGACGTATGGGAAGGGATTGCTATAGGCAACCTATATATTGCGTATGTGAAATGACCCTAATGAAGGGAGTTATTCCCCAAATTGGAAGACCTGTCTTTAAACCTGAGGTGGAGCGTGGTCCCCAGGCACTTTCCTTCTGCACTCCATTTGGCTTTGGGAGAGATTAATGATGAATGAAATGGTGCTGGAGACTCGTTAGAGGAGGGAAGGGGCAGCTCGGAGCTCTGCTGATCGTGGAGAATGGTGGTGATTAATCTTTTTGTCAAGCTATTTGAGGAAATTAAGCAGCATAATTTATTGTGGACTTTTGGATTGATGAGCTCTTTAAAGGGAGCTGGCTGCGGCAAGTGTTAATTTAATAAGAATTGAGCAACTTTTCCCCCATCCAACCATCTTGAGCGAGATGAAGGTTTTACTTGGGAATTTCTTTCCTGGAAAGCTGGGCTGTGCGATGGGTGGGATCCTTGGGCACCCTCCCTCTCCCTCCTGTGCAGCGTTTGTCTCCTCTCAGGGACATGAGAGGTGATGCCCAGCCAGAGGGTCACGCCGTGGAGGCACGGCCACTTGCTCACCTGCCACCGCTTCCATGCAAAGGGCGAAGTTTGGCAAAAATTGGGGGAAAAACCAGCTCCTCGCCATACTGCTTTGTGATTATTATTTATTTATTTATTTCAAAATTACAGCAGCTCAAAGCAGGATTAAATGCTGTTTAATGTGAATTTTTGCTCTTTACTTTGCTGCCGGAGTCTTTTTAAGGAACAAAATGCTGATTTAATTTGGATTTTTGCTCTTTATTTGGCTGCTGGAGTCTTTTTAAGGAACAAAATGCTGATTTATTCGGTCTGGCAGAGAGCGAAGGCTGCCATGCCCTGGTTAAAAGGGACGATCGTGGATGTTGCCAGCAGTTTCGCCCCTTAAATGTGCATTACAGTCACCGGCAGTTGCTGCAATCCATGTGAATGCAAAAAAAGTGCCGCTTTTTGCTATGTCCGTGCGGCCGGCGAGGGTTTGCCCGCTCCGTTCTGCTGTTATTTAGGGGAAGAAGAGCTGGTTTTGGCTCGGGCTGCACGTTTGCAAGGCTTGCGCTGGAGGCTGGATTTGTTTTTGCTTTTCTTGCCAATCCTCTCTAAATTATAAGGGAAATTGTGGGCTTTCTGAAGGCGAGGTTACGTATTGCGGGGTGTCCGTGGGGGAGCTGGGCATCACCTCTGTGACTTCCCAGCTTTGCAGTTTCCCTCTTGCAAGGAATTGCAATCAGCATCTGCCGTGTCTTTCTTCCTCGTTAATACGGGCAGGTTTTCCCCCGTTTATAAGGACCGTAAGCTAAGCTCTTTTTAGGGCTAGCTCCCTTGGAAACAATGGGGTTGGCTACCTGTGTGCTTCATCGGATGCAGCATTTGAAAACCACGTTCGGTCATCGTTTTTCTAACAGCCGGCATCCCACGGACTTCACAACACACCCGCGTTGGTTTATAAATCAGATATCAAACCTGGATATTAAATATTAGCCTTGATTTCAATATGCACGGAGCAGGCTGAGTTGTATTGCATAAACCTTGGCTTTTCTATCTTGACTTGACAAGCTGTAGGGAAGAAATTGTGGCCAAAAGAAGGAAATAGAGCAGGGGATGAAATTGGCATGTGGTGTGCAATGGCCAAAGCACTTGAAAGAGCAGAAAAAAACACCTAGCAACCTGCGTGAAGGGTCTCTTGGGTTAAAATTCTTAGTTTCTGGGAAGAACTGGAGGGTTGGTGCTTTCAGAGGAGCCTCCCAACGGTTTGGCAAGAAGAAGGGCTCCATGTGCTGCATCCTGCTGATTTTTAGGCGTTTCTTGGTGCACTGGTCTGACCGTGAGCACAGCGGTGGGCCCCACTTGGACTTTGAAGCCACAGTCTTTTATCTCGGCTCACAGCAGGATGGGTAAGAGTTTGCACTTTTTCCCGGTAAACAGAGGACAAAGCGCTCTGGTTTTATTATATTTTTTTTTTCCTCGGGTGTTAACTAAGGTTGAAGAACAAAAACATTTCCAAAATGGAATTTCTCTTTCTCGCTGCAGCGTTGCGAGACCTAGACGTGCCCTGCTGGGTAAAACCATGAACTATGTGCCACCTTGAGCTTCGTTCCAAAGAAACCCCGTTTTATATCAGTTTAGATGCTTATCATCTCTGCCTACGAGATAACAGGTGCTTGGTTAATTGTATTGCTTAATTATGGGATTCCTTGCCTAATTATACCCGGCCCGTTAGGAGCTGATTTAGCTGGTGATGAAAGCAATGCTGCTTCTCTGCGCTAGCCGGCTCTTAGCAAATAGGCACGGTGCAAAACTCATTGGTGGGCGGCTAATTAAAAACCCCCGATGGTTTGGGGCGCAAAGTGGTGGTTTGCTGCAACGGTGCTTTGGTTTTGCTGAGCTTGGGAAATAATTTCTGGGTTTGCAGGTCCCTGCTCTACCTGCCTTTGACACCAGGCTGTTCTAAGAAGCCAACGGTCAGTGAATATCGAGGTAATAAATTACCTCTCCCCCACACACCTTTTTTTTTTAACTTGCTTTTGGATTTTTAGCTAGTTACCATGGTAACTTTCCACCTTCCTTCTTCTGGAGAGTCTGCAAAGTTGCTGATGGAGGTAGCCTTGGGGGGGAGACAAGGGTGAGCTGAGCAGAGCTTTGCTCTCCATCCTCTGCGCAGTCGGATGCAATGCCCAATGGGACCTCTCAGATAGGGACCGAAGCATTAGGAGACTGATGGCCATGGGCTGCAAGAACATCAAACCTTCTAGTTTAAGCAGTTTGCTCCATCAGGACATCGATTTCCAGCCTAAATCTGTTGCCACAGTCAGTTCTGGCAGATCATGAGTTATTGCCCGTACTCTGGGGGATGGATGATCCTCCATTGGATGCCCAGCTTGGAAACATCGGTCTTCAACCAAGCGCCAGCATCCCATCACAGAGGGATGCTGCACACCTACATCCACCCAGAGATAACATTTGCTCCCGCTGCATCCATTTTACCCATTTCCTGTGCAGAATTTGGCCATTCAAACTGCATCTGATTTCTTTTTTCAATCCATCCGTCCTTCTTTCCTTCCTGCAGCTGTTTCTACAAGGCAGTCCTGTTAGGACTGAGATCTTTGGAAGAGATTTGCAGCTCCCTGGGGGACTCGTAATGAAATGATCTGATTTCTAAGCGTTTCAAAGCAACTCTCGGTGTCCAGGTCTCCCTTGTTGTGGTTAACCACTGACAGAGGACACGGCCTGGCTTGGCGCAGGGTTAATCCTTCCCTTTCTCTTTTCAGTTCTTCTGGGTCCTTCTGGTGATCTTCCTCACGGAGCTGCTGCTGATATTCATCGAAATCATCTTTGAAAACAAGGTGAGTGCAATCAGGAGGCCTTTGGATGCTGCACAGTGACAAACTGTAGCCCCATATCATTGGGAAGGAAAATCCTCAAGTATCTGTTAGCATAACCCCTGAAAATGGAAGTTTTCCCTCGCTCTTGCTCTTCTGGGGCTGCCCATCATCCTCCAGAGCTGCGATGGACCTCCAGCACAACCCAGAGCCCCCACCGCAGCTCCCTGTGCAGACTCTCAGCCAAAAACCTGTGGTTTTGTTTTTTTCCTGAGGATTCATTAAGCTCCTCGCCTCAATTATGTTAACTGCTGGCTTGCATTTGCAAAGACAGGTTTGAGTTATAGCTGAGCTGGCGAGATGGTAAGTGCTTCCAACGGATGTCCTTTCTGGCCACCTGCCTTCTGCTGAAGAAACCCTGCCATTTTCAATTTAATCTTACCCTTGCAATCGATCAAACGATTAAATAGCTAATCTCAGTCTCTGCTGGCTCAATGAATGCGCAAGGCAGGAGAACAAGATCTGAAATACCTACTTTATGGGCTCTAAAAATCTATTTCCCTTTGCACAAACAGCTTGATACTTGGAAATCCATCAAGGTTGGGGTTGGGAGTTGTGTGGTTGGTGAGCCCCAAAGACGGGTTGGGGTTGTGTGGTTGGTGAGCCCCAAAGACGGGTTGGGGTT
>VYXH01005904.1:14353-37166 GCA_013397275.1 Burhinus bistriatus
CCCCGTTCCCGGTTTGCCCAACCTCTAATTTTCGTGTCAGAGTGAATTATGAAAAACGTTTTCTTCCCCCCACCCTCCCCCCGCTTTCTCCTGCTTCTAACTCAGAAAAAAGTTCCTTTTTCCTTCATTAATATTTCTGCTTGGCGGTTTGTCAGGAGTCAAACGACAAACCTGCGCCGGGCTTTGCATAGGACATTTCGAGCCTCCGCTCCCAGCTCACTAATAAGCTTCCCAGGCATCTGTAAAATACATTTTCGATTAAATTAGTGTTTAATGTGAAGTGCCTGATGTGTCAAAGTGTCCTCGGAGATACGGCTGAAGGAGCAGCAGGGAGAGCCCCCAGCCCGGCTGCACCGTCCCCTTTCAAGGGCACAATTGAATTGCTGGATGATTTGTTGGGATTTGGAGTGATCGAGGGCTCTGATGAGGTCTCTGCTCCCGCACGTAGCTCATCCCACAGATAAATCACCGTGCAGCCGGCAGCGTTGGCTGCCACAGCCCATTCCACCTCCTCCAGCCCCTCTTAACACAGCAGAAACCTCCCTGCTGGTGGTTAAAATCCCGTTAGTCAATGGGATCGGAGAGCTTGAGGGAGCTTTCGAAGTTGTCACCCTTGTAATTAAATTTAATATGCAGCATATAGGGAAAAATCACGGGGGTAAACGTGCAGGGGTCTGCTTGGGACCGTGCGGGAAACGGAGAGGTGCTATGAGATGCTAACCCTGAGAACTCAAAAATGATGAATTTTACCCCAAGAAATAGGCTCGTGCCAGCACGTGGGTTAAATTCTTACCCCGGTAACAGCTGGCAAGGCTTGCTACGAAAAAATTTTCACGTTTCGCAATATTTTCTTGTTGCCTTTTCCCCGTGTGAGCCGTGGTTTGGGGTTGTGTTTTTTTTTTCTCTCCCCAGATGAATGCAGTTTTCCACTCCAACATTCAAGAGGGCATCAGACACTATTACGATGACCTTGACTTCAAGAACATCTTGGATTTTGTACAAGAAAAGGTTGGTTTTGGGCGGCATTGGGGAGGTCTGGTTGTGAAGTTTTTGAAGGAGTGGTTAACTCTGCGCCTCATTGAAGCAGAAGCATTAGTTTTCCCTGTATTTTTAGGGTTTCTTCCCATCCCTGGCTTGCTTTGCTTGATCTGCCTTGAATATCTTGACCTTTCTTGGTTTCCACTGCTCTTTTTTGCACAGTTTTACATTGTGCTGCTCTCCAAGCTCACCCCATCAGGGATTTTTTTGGTGAGTTGTTCTGCCCTCTATGTTCCCTGCGAAGAGCGTCTTCTGCTCCGCACCACGGCGTGGACCATACCAGGATATTTATATTTCCCAATCTTCATGGGAAACCAGTGCCTAATGCCTGAAAGCTTTTTGATAGCTCCCCTAACCTGCACAGATGGAGATGGAGGAATAAAATAACATGTGCTAAAGCTGCTTCAGGACTGCAACGACCCTTTGATAAGCTTACCCTTAGGTAAGCCTATTTACTCAAGGTGTCATCGGTAGCCAGCCAAGCCCTTGACTCAATGGGAAAATTGCAGATAAGGTGTTTTCACACAGTAGCTGGAAGGAGAGGAGACCTCCAGCCTCTCCATGGGCAGCACCGGCTGCTCCTGGGGACTGGCAAGAGCTATGTCCAGTCCGATCCTGGGGCTTGGCATAGTCTGCTTTAATTTTTTTAGGTGTGCGGTTGCATATTTGGTCTCATATCTAATGCTTAGAGCCTGGTAGGAGTCGGCAGGATCTGTCCTCTGTCCTCGAGCCAACCTGCGGGTTGATCAAACCATCCTCGCAACTCTAATTTTATTTTTTTTTTTTTTTAACCAAACTTTTGATATGCTGCTGTGGTTGCCTTGTGTTTTATGCGCCACGTAGTTTGTTTGAGGTACTAAATATTAAATTTAAGGATTCAGTTAAAATGCCTTCCTAATTCCTGCCCTGGCTAGACATGTTTCCCCTTTGTCTCTCGAAACTCAAGGTAGCCACGCTTCAGCAAAGGAATGATTCATCTCCCCAGGTACATCAAAAAGCCAAGTCAAGTCAGAATTTGAAGTTATTATCCATGCCGTGAAGCGTGTGACAGGTCCGGAGAAGCTTGGTTGGCTCTAATGTATCATTTGGTTTTCCAGCACCAGCGAGAAGCCATTCCTGGGAATTTGGGGGATGTGGTTTTGCTCGTGTTTTGAGTGAGGAGATTTGGTTTACTCATTATTTGTGCTATCGCTGGAGGGAAGCACTTGGCTTGAAGCATTTGACAAATGAAAAAAAAAAAAAAAAGTGGGGAAAAAACCCAAAAACTTGAGATCTAGGAGAGAAATCGCAATGATGCCACGTCTCCTGAGTTGGTTTTGGAGAATAGAGCCAGGCTTTGCCAGCAAAGCTTCTTTCCGATGAACTTTGAATGTTCTGGCCTTGGCCTGATTTCTCTCCTTTCGTTATGAGTCGAAGTGTCATAAATACGTGAATCTTATCTCGCGCTTTGAAGAAAAGGAGACTGTGAAGCTCCTTCTTCTTTGATGTAGCTGGAATTTAAGGCCGGTGGTGCCCTCCACGCTCCCCTCTCTTGGCTTAAATACCTGCTTTTGACTCTTGGAGTCATCGTTACACATTAATAAGACTGGGAGCCCTCTGAAGGTCTCAAGAGAGGACTGATTTTGAGAAAGATCTGAATCTTTTTCAAGTTTTATTCCAGCCTCTCTAAGAGGATGCTGTAATTCCGGTCGCTCTGTATGAATGATAAATGGATGTTGCCGTGAGCAGTCGCAAAGTCCATGTTGGAGCCATCCTCAACGAGCCTTGGCAAGGAGGTTAGACCAGGAATCTCCAGATAAAGCAGATGTATTTGCGGGAAGATTTCTGTATCTCCAAACAAGCGAGGATCAGGCATTTATCATAGACTCTCACCCCATGTTTACAACACTTTTCACCATCTAATTCTTCACTTGCCTTTTTATTACAAGTTTTCAGGGGAAGAACTTCATCTCAAAGTTTCTCTCTGCACTATAAGGAGTCGTGGCCAGTGACAGTGGTGCTGAGAAGTCGTTAACATCTGCACGTTTTATGCTGTAGTGAGAGAAGGAGCTTTGCGAGAACATAGAGCTCATTGCGGTGAGCTTTTATATTAGCGTATGATTTCCAAACCAGGAAGAGCAGCAATGTCAGTGCTTGAAATGCAGAGTTGCTTCATCCTCTGAGGGTAGGACTGGGGAGAAGCAATGCAGAGGAATAACCGCTTTTAAGAGGAGGGAAATCGGTTTTACGGAACTCGAGCAGCCCTGATTCACTTTCGGAGGATGAAAAGTGGAAGGAAGGATTGGAACCAGACCTGCTTTTTGGATAAAACACAAGCTCAGAGCAGCCTGTTATCATCATTTAGTGATTATATTTGCCGTTTTCCTTATTAAAACCCTTGTCCATGGATAGGTTAGCTGGCACTTGGCTTATTTAGGTCAGGCAAAACCAAACTATGCTCCTTAGGATTCGAATTTTGCTTAAACCCTCTCTCAAGCAAGACTTTAAACTAGAGCTGGCTGCCTTTACCCACTTAAACCAGTATCATACAGCAAAAATAACAAGTAATTATGGTCCAAAGTGCCAGACATTACTATTTTACATTACCAGGATGATGATGGAAATAATGTGATTTTACCTGTCGACACCTACTCAGCCTGGCTGCCTGTGAGCAAGTAGATATGGAAATAAATTGCCCTAAAGAAAATAATACTAACATGTTTTTATCGCTCGCTTTTGCTGAACTACTGCCCTTTGCAGCCCTTGGAGGCGAGGCTGGAGACAACGATGACTCAAAAGCCCAGGTTTGCCTCAAGTCAGTAACTGCAGCTATTCTGCCGCTTCTCGCTTTATCTTTTTTTTTAATGGTTTGCTGAGTACAGGTAGAAGAGGAGAGTTCAAACCGCTTCGCTGAGCACAGGATTTGAATTTCAAAGAGCTGCCGGGGCTGCGGTTCTTGCCTAAACCTGACTGGCTCCAAACTCAAAGTAAGGCTCGGAGGGATGAGGGTGTTGTGCTTGCAAACCTCCTTCTTTCTTCTTGGGGAAGATTAAAGGGAGCTTTTGCCAGCGTGGCTCGTTCAAGCGCCTTGCTTCGAGGGCGATGGTTTTAGCCGTAATGAGCCCGCATCTCGCGGGCGGCAGTCCTAGACACGGGGAGCTCCTCAGATGCGACCTACGAGACTCTTTCCATGGGATCTCATTAGCTTTTTCTGCTTGTTATGGTTCTCTGAGCTCCGGGAGCCTGCGTGAAAGTAAGGGTGAGATAGTTGGAGTTGGGATTGTTCAGCCTGGAGAAGAGAAGGCTCCGCAGAGACCTTGGAGCCCCTTCCAGTATCTGAAAGGGGCTCCAGGAAAGCTGGGGAGGGACTTTTTACAAGGGCAGGTAGTGACAGGACGAGGGGTGATGGCTTCAAACTGGAAGAGGGGAGATTTGGATGAGATATTGGGAAGAAATTGTTGCCTGTGAGGGTGGTGAGACCCTGGCCCAGGTTGCCCAGAGAAGCTGTGGCTGCCCCATCCCTGGAGGTGTTCAAGGCCAGGTTGGACAGGGCTTAGAGCAACCTGGTCTAGTGGGAGGTGTCCCTGCCCATGGCAGGGGGATTGGAATGAGATGAACTTTAAGGTCCCTCCCAACCCAAACCATTCGGTGATCCTGTGAAAACCCGCACCGAAGTCTATCTCAGGTTATGAGAAATAAATCCAGGCACAACAGTAGTTTGAGCTAAACCTCTCTTTGCAGAGAAGAAAACACCTCGGTGAGGCTTCCTGGCGGCTAGTAACCCTCCTTAGAAGGATTTCGTACCAATTTTTGCATGGTTATAAAAGCAAATGGAAAAATACACCTTTGCAGCATGGGGCTATCGAATGGATAGCAATAGCTAATATCCCTTTAGGTGTTTTTCTCCCCCTCTTTCTAGGCATCTTTTGCAAGCTAGTCTCCCTCTCTGATACAGGGAGGATTAAAAGCAATAGAGGAATTAAAGGTAGGAAGTTAGAAAATAGTTGTAAATCTGTAGGTTGGCTGCTCCTGGCCACATCTGCCCATTTTGGTGCAGCAGGAGGCCAGGAGGACCCCAGGAGCTGGTGGCTTTTCCTGCTCCCGTTGGCCAAATATTGCCACCAACCCATCAGCAGGAGGGGGAGCAGGTGCTCACAGAGTTAAACTTCTCCCCAAAACTGCTCCTGGAAGCATGTGATGCTTAAAGAAATGGGGAAAACCTGGGTTTTTTTGTCTTAGCAAGCACACAGCCCTCACCTGCCCACTTCAGGCTTTTCTTTTGGCGGGGACAGAAAATGTGAAGATTCAAGCTTGTTTACCAAGAGAAGGCATGACTTGATGTATAATAAGCCCACTTTTATTCTGCGGAGAACAGAAAATGACTTTCATTAAACTTTTTTTTTTTCTTTCTTTTCTTTTTTCATTGTGCGAACAGAAGAAAAAAAGCAGCTTTTTCCCTTTGTAGCTGTAGCATTTGATCTCTAATTTAACTTGACGGGAAGAGAAATCCCTGTTAGACTGCAGAGCCTTATTAGCATTTTGTCGAATGGCACCAACTAGCCGAGCTTCCTTCAAAAGCAAAGAAATACATTCATTCAAGGCGCTGAAAGAGCCATCTCTGCCACGTGCCGCGGGAATAGGACGGATTAGTCACCTGTAATTAAATCAGTGAAGCATGAATGAGCCTGATCTTTCCTGGGCTCATGAAAGCAAGGATGCCTCCTCCAATACACATATGTACGCATCTATAACTGCCGCCCGCCTCTAAAACAGGGCTAAATGGGGCTAAACACCCGCTTTTATTTTTTTACAGGTTGTCTTCACCTTTCTATTTAGGGTCCTGGAAAGCAGAAAATAATTGGGGGTCTCCATGCTGGCCTTGCGAAGCAGCGTCGGAGATGCGGGGCAAGGCTGGAGGGGTGGGCTGGAGATGTCGAGGTTCGTTCAGCTGCATGTTTCATCCTCTCCTTTTCTTCTTTTTGCAGTTTTCTTGCTGCGGCGGGGACGAGTACAGAGACTGGGAGGTTAACCAGTACCACTCCTGCAACAGCAGCGGGCCACTGGCGTGCGGGGTGCCCTACACATGCTGTATCCGGAAGGTAAGGCAGCTGAGGCACGGCAAGTGCCTTTATTTCAGTCGATATTTCAGCAAAACACCCTCTTCCACCTGGTTATTACTGCATATTTCTGTGCTATAGGGTTTCTTGTAAACTGCATTGCCGTCTTGCAAAGCAGTTTGAGGCAGCATCAGCGTGAGATGCTAAAAAAACTAAAAATATATATATATATATGGGCTATGCTGTATTTTAGTAGTTTTAATGTAGAATAAATACCAAAGTACTGGGCTGTTAGTTGAGTTTCTGTCGTGCCGAGGAGTCGTTAGAAATGCCAAGCTCCTGTTTTTCAACAGAATATGTGATATAAAATGGTTTGGGAGGCTTATTTTGCAAAGAAATAGCAGCATCTTAAAAGGACTTGGCTGCATCTCGGCATGGATCCAAACGAGCTGTCATCCTCTGCTTTCCTGTCCAAGAAGACGCGTTTCTTAGCTGGCCACAGCGGGGTTTGGTGGTATATGGGCATCGTCTTTGCTGGCATCTGCTCCTAATGAGAAGGTTTTTGAGGGTTTTGTCAAAAATGGAGCTGGGAAGAGGTATTTGGATAAAGAGGTCTCATGAACAACCGCCCTTGCAAGGCTGCATTTCCACCACACCACGAGTTGGGTGGAACGGAGACGGAGAGAGGTGGGGGAATGGATTTGCGGAGCCGTTAGGGTCTCCTGCGCTGGTTTTTCGGAGCTGAAAATCAAGACGTGCCCCCCCCTCCTCACACAGTGTTTTTCAGCTGAGCCTAAGCGAAGTGCTCCAACATCTTCTTGTTTAATACGACCTTCCGCCTGGTTGCAATCGATCTAACACATGCTGTGGATGAAATGCCAGGAGCTGGGCCAAGGCAGGGGGGAAAAAAAGTGCAAATATCCCTGGTTGTTGTGGCCAGAAATGCTGTAAATGCCGCTAAAAAAAGATTTGCTAAGCAATAATCCTGGTAGCAAAACCTCCTGGGTGTTGAGAGTGTCGGGAGTATCAGTGGTGCCTCTGAACCCTGGCCGTGCCCCAGGCTTTACGAATCGCACGAGGGAAATATATCATCAGTCTCGTATTGTTGTTGGATTTTTAATGGAAAAAGAGGGAAATCTGAGGTGTTTTGATTATCAGTGGAAGTCTGACATGCAAATCAGCTGCAAAAATAATTGTAATCTCTAATCAGGGCGTTGATTAAGAATCTTAAAGCTTCTGAAGATGGAATTAGAAATTCATGTGTTGTCCTTTTGTGTTACGAGTGAGGATGTGTTGGAGAGAGTCAAGTGCATTTCTCAGTATTTTTACACTCCCCGCAGTTTTGGGTGACAATTTGGCAAACAAAAGACAGGCAGTATTGGAGATGTAAGATATCACAGACGATTAATATAATAGGGTAAGAAATAAGGCAACTTTTTGGCTTCCCATTGCAATGATCTGGGTCCGGAGGATACTGGAGCAACCAGCCCCTGGGAAGGAAAGTCCACAGTAAATCCTCTATGGTTCTTTTTCAAGAATTAAAGCCCATGAATGTGGCTCTGACGGCCGAAGCGAGTTTATGGGAAGCGAGATCTCACCAAATGCATCTCAGTTTCCATGAGAAATGAAACCAGTTCTTGGGGATAAGAGTAACCAGGTAGACAGATGTAGCCTTGTTCTTCAGACCATTGATTTTTGGCGCTACGGGGCACTGTTGGGTCAGAAATCAGCCTGACACGGTACCGATAGTACATGAAATGGATTAAGAGAGCTAGCTCCCTTGGGAGGTTCCTGCTGTGTGCGACATAAAACAGGCTAATAAAAATTTAGTTTAAACAACAGAGCAAACCCTTCCGTAATTGCATTTACCGCAAGCTCCAACGCGTCTATTTGTAGCTATTTGCTGAAATTGCAAAGTTGTCGTAGGGGGTTTTCCTTAGGGGCTGAGAAGGTAGGAGAAGCACTTCTGCACGTCGGGATGCAGAAGGTACCTTTGTGTGATACTCTGGACATACCTGGTTGGGTCTTAGCGATGTGCAAGCCCCGCTGACAAAATATGTTCCATGAGGGCTGAAGAGAAGATCTTGCATTGGCCCTGCAGCTGGAGGGACAACCAGGGACCACCCGGCCACGTGTATGAATTCTTCTGCATTGGGTAGAGACGAACATGATGGTCTCTCTGCTGTGAATAACCTTTTTCTCAACCAATTATAAATCCACCTGTTTGTAGGGCAAGAAACCCTTCTCTTCTTGTGTCCTTCTCTATTGGTGCCTTCATGAATGAAAGACTGAGAGTGAAGCCTCCTTTTGTCTTAAAGGCCCTTTGAGATCTAGTAGAGAGGTACCAGAAGATGTCATCTGGAAATGTAATGTTGTGGAAAGAACAGAAGCTGCTGATAGGAGCGAGCTTGTCTGAAGGAAGGAGCGTGAAACGTGGATTAGGAGGTTGGTGGCAATACATTTTCAACTTGTCATTAAATACAGCCATAAAACCATCCTGTTTTCCAAGAAAAGATTTTTTTTTTTTTCTTATTACAAGACGCTTCAAGAGCTTTGTGTTACATCCCCTCAGGCGTCTTCCAGGGCAGGCTGAGTTGCATTAATGAGAGTAGACATCTTCCAAATTTTTAAGGGCCTCATGTCTGAGGTCGTAGACCTTAAAATCTTCCCAGGAAGAAGGAATGGGCAAATATGCACCGATTTGAGGGAGTGAGACTGGATCCTCAGCTCTAAGTGCTGTTATAAGCGGTTTTCCAAGGCACTTGTGCCTTCTCTGGGGAAGCTGCAGCGTAGCTGTGCCTCTGCCAAGCACAGTATCACCGAACTCCTCATGAAGTGTCACCGCTGACGTTTGGCACTGATTTTGGGGAGAAAAGCAGTTGGTTAAATAAAAAATGCAAGGATTGCAGTCTTCTGCCCTTGGCGGGTTCTAAACGTCTGTGCGTGTTGCTCTTTGGTGATCCCTGAAGGCATCAAAATGCGTTCTGGAAGAAGAGAGGCTCCTGCCTGGTTTTATCTTAGAAATTTCCGTTCAGTTCTGACCTTCTTTTCCATGCAAGACCTTGACAAAAGTCGATTGAGGCTGAAACCTCACTTTTCTGTCTTCTGCGCTTCTCCCAAACACAAGGTGTTGAGGGAATTACTCAATCAGACGGGCAGGACTGGAAACGATTGAGAAACTTTTATTTATTTAACGCAAGAAGGAAGAAAAGTGGTGATGAATTTGTGCCGTAGCCAGATGCGCCCAATAGAAAGCAAGGACATTTCACCGGCAAGAGTCCCACGGTGTCCATGAACGTGAGTCTGAAAAGCAAAGGACAACAGAAAGCTGTCAAGAAAAGCGGTTTATTTTTTTTAATGTAAACCAAATAGGCGGATCCTTGGTCACATACGGGTTCCTTTATACCACTATAGGTGACAGCATTTACCTTAAGAGCGTTGCAAATTCCCCTTTCACTGAAGGCTTCCCGTTTGGTGGTCCCAACCCTGGATGGGATCTCTCTCAGCGATCCTGATGGATGCTTTGCTGCGGATCTCCGGCTTTCCCTGCAAGTCTTTCATATGCACAGGGGCTAATTAGTCTCCTTAACTATGCCCAGTTTGGAAATAGTGTCTTAAAGCGGTGAGAGGTGGGATTTTTGATAGCGCTGTGAGTAACGTGGTAGGTACAGAAGCTCTTGGTAAGGTAGCGCTGGAATAATTTCCCTGCCAATTACAGGAGGAACAAGCTCCAGCTTTATGGCCAGAGTCTGTCTGGAGCTGCACATTTCTTTTATTCTGCGTCTTGGGGGAAAGCATAATTTACACCTAAATGTGCACATTTCTCCTTTTCATCTCTGTGCCTCTGAAGCACGGGGTGTTTTTGTTTTGTTGTCCAGGAGCTTTTACTGGTTGTCAAAGCCATCTTTCTGAAAGCGTAATAATTTCAGCATGTTATTATTTTATGGGCACAAGGCCCCTTTAGAAACACATGGTGTTTTGGAAGCTGCTGTTTAATCTGTGGAACAAGCCCAAAAAACTCCATCAGAAGATCAGTCTCCAGGGGTGCAAAGTACCCAACTGGCTCAGAATGTGCAGGAGCTACTCTCTGACTTTGATTTTTTTGGGATGAGCCAGAGTCAGTTTTGTATGAATCATAGAATCACAGGATGGTTTAGGTTGGAAGGGACCTTAAACATCACCTCGTCCCAACCTCCCTGCCATGGGCAGGGACACCTCCCACTAGACCAGGTTGCTCCAAGCCCCGTCCAACCTGACCTTGAACACCTCCAGGGATGGGGCAGCCACAGCTTCTCTGGGCAACCTGGGCCAGGGTCTCACCCCCCTCACAGGCAACAATTTCTTCCTCAGATCTCCTCTAAATCTCCCCTCTTCCAGTCTGAAGCCATCCCCCCTCGTCCTGTCACTACCTGCCCTTGTAAAAAGTCCCTCCCCAGCTTTCCTGGAGCCCCTTTCAGATACTGGAAGGGGCTCTAAGGTCTCTGCGGAGCCTTCTCTTCTCCAGGCTGAACACCCCCACCTCTCTCAGCCTGACCTCACAGCAGAGGGACTCTAATCCTCATTTTGTAACCCAAAATGTACCGCTTTCAATCCTGACAGAAGCAGGGGAATTAGGTTTGATTTTATTTTATAAAGGTCCTGAACAGCAGCGTTTGGCTGGGATTTCTCTCATGAGGTGTAGCTCTTGAAACATTTTTCTTGGCCAACAAAGATGTAAAGCTTTGGGGATGTCTAAAATCCTTATGTTTCTCCTCAAAGTGCTGGGAGACTTTGGCGAAATTCCTGCTTGATTTCTGAAGAGCCCGATACATTTGTGGGAAAAGTCACAGTGCTTTCTAGAGCATCCTTAGCAAAATTAACAGTTTATGGCTGTGGTGCTGGCTGTCTCGTGTCCAGAGAAGGGCAACAAAGCTGGTGAGGGGTCTGGAGAACATGTCTTATGAGGAGCGGCTGAAGGAATTAGGATTGTTTAGTCTGGAGAAGAGAAGGTTGAGGGGAGACCTTATTGCTGTCTACAACTCCCTGAAAGGAGGTTGTAGTGAGATGGGCGCTGGTCTCTTCTCCCAAGTAACTAGCGATAGGACAAGAGGAAACAGGTTCAAGTTGCGCCAGGGGAGGTTTAGGCTGGACATTAGGAAAACATTTTTCATGGAAAGAGTTATCAAACATTGGACCAGGCTGCCCAGGGAGGTGGTTGAGTCACCATCCCTCGAGGTGTTTAAAAGTCATGTAGATGTGGTGCTTAGAGATACGGTTTCGTGGTGGACCTGGTAGAGTAGGGTCAGTGGTTGGACTAGATGATCTGAAAGGTCTTTTCCAACCTAAACGATTCTATGATTCTGTTCTATTCTATGATTTAATCCCTGTGAAATTCCCTTTATTGTGAAGGAGAGACACGACTGGTGGTGTTAGAAAAGGTGGCCAGAATTAAACGAGAAGATCAAGGGAATGTTTTGAAAGAGTTGCCTTGCTAAATGCTGGTGTGATGTGGAGGTGGTCCGAGCTCAAATCACTGGAAAAGCGATGGGGGGACATGAGCATCCTCCAAAACAGCTGAAAGCAAAGAGAAAAATGGTTAAAAAAAGAATAAGTAATTTAAAAGCCCAACAACTTATTGCCACCGTGCATGGTTTCAGCATCGCAGTTGGGCAAAAAGGAGCCCGCGGTTGCAAAGCGAGGTTTGAGTGTAGCTGCCTTGTGCCACGATGAATGGTCGAGGCAACTGGGCGAGCTCTTTTCTTTCTTATTTTTCATTCTTATTTCTTGTATTTCCCCTTTGACTTCCTCCGAGCTGAGTCTGTTCAGCAATTCTGTCTTCACAGGTCCCTGGAGAAGTCGTTAACACCCTGTGTGGATACAGGACGCTCGCTAAAGAGGTAACGTTGGCTTTTTCCTTCCTATGTACAAGATTTACTTCTCCTTCCCCAAACCCCCTAAAACCAGCCGGTTACCTGCAGGTACACTCTTCCCCACCACCGCTGGCTTTTACTGCAGCTGCCTATAAATTCATTTTTATTGCTTTTTCCCTGGCATCTCCAGGCGTTGCTGGGGCTCGCAGAGCATGGGGGCAAGCTTGTGACACATTTGGGGTGTTCCTGTAGGCTTTGGCGTGGCCTTTCTGGATCCGCCCCGGGAACTGCTGGTCCCGAGTTGTGTTTCGAGGCTTGGTGGTTGGAGAGAAGCTGATCTGGAGGCCTTCAGCGGTGACTGTGGGGTGGGATCGCAGCAGAGAGCTGCAGCATCTCCGTGCATATGGTCCATAGCTCCCGGGGACGGTTTTTTGGCAAGAAAACTCAGGGAAAGGTCCAATCCAATAAATCAATTCCCAAACACTTCTCACACAACACTTCTCCTTTGGCTCGTGGGAAGGAACAAACGCAAGAAATAACATCTCTCCCCAAACTCAACATCTTGATGACAACCGGGATGCTTCTCTCTGCTCTGGTTCCAGCGCCTGGAGTTGCTCGATGTCATCCACGTGCGAGGCTGCATCCACGCTGTCGGGCTCTGGCTCAAAGACAACTTCGAGGCCACTTTGGGCATCGTTTGCTCCCTCCTACTTCCACAGGTATGTGGTGGGTGCAGTCGGCATCCTCTTGGCTTCTTCCACAGTGCTGGAGGAGGAAAAGAATTCATTTTTAGTTATTTTTTTCCCCTCTGTTTATCCCCAAGAGCCGTGTCTTGGGTGGGAAAAGTCACAGCGCTTTCTTAGCATCCTTAGCAAAATTAACAGTTTACGGCTGCGGTGCTGGCTGTCTCGTAACGCGCTCCTGAAATCTAATTATTGATCAAGTAATAGCATCTAAAAGCAAGACATGCATATGTTAGCACGTCCTTTTATATTTGTTTTTACAGCTCTCTTCAAATAAAGCATAAATATTAAGCAAAATAAACCATAATCGTAAATTTAGCAGGATTTGCCATGCCTCATGAAATCCATTTCCCATTAATGATGCCTAAGGATCCGAGCAACTTTCCAGCACAGGTAATTAAGCTCTTCATCACAGATGCTTGATACGGAGAGAAATTTTGGGTTGCAGCTGGGGCTGTCCCTTTGCAACACTGTTGGCACTGTGCTAGCAAGGAGATGTGTATCTCTCTTAGATCTTTCCAGAATTATTTTTGACAAAACTTTGGTGATTCAGTGTTGATTTGATCCTTTTTTTTTTTTTTCGATTCCTTTCGAGGCTCACAGACGAAAGCTTTCTTTTTATCTCATTGGAACGTCATGGTGGGTTTGCCGCTGGAGGTA
Organism: Burhinus bistriatus; assembly: GCA_013397275.1. Classification (NCBI taxonomy): domain Eukaryota; kingdom Metazoa; phylum Chordata; class Aves; order Charadriiformes; family Burhinidae; genus Burhinus; species Burhinus bistriatus. The sequence continues at coordinate 27,680 of VYXH01005904.1, forward strand.
TTTGGTGATGCTTTCCAGATAGGGGGTTTTATCTTAATGGGAATGAAATTATTTTCTTTTTTTTTTTTAATGTGTTCCCGCTTGCAGTGAAAGGTAGAATAGCGGTGGAATAAAGCAGAAGCTGTTGGGGAAATCCTGTGGTGCATTGAGCTAATTTTTCAAAGGATGAACTTTACTCTTGAGATGGTCCAAATGAAAAGCCGAGACGGGGGAGCGGTTTGTGCTCGATCCTAGCTGTGATGCTCCACGATTCTAAAGTGCTTTCTCCAAAGCATGCAGATGAGCGATGGACTTCTGCTGTGTTACCACCAGGAAATGTCACAGGCACAGAAATGGGGTGAGAAAGTGCCGTAATAGAGGCGACCGCTTCCATCTGCCTCGCAGGATGTCGAGAGCCCATTACAGGAGCCGCCCGTTGCTTTACCCATTAACCTGCCAACATGATGCTCTTCACTGGGAAGGATGGGGAGAAAAACCAGAGCTGGCAATAAGGATTGCTGATCCTTGATGAATATCAAGTGCTTTTGAGCAAGCGTTGTGATTTTTCTGGCGTGCCATTAAATGCTCTTCAGATGAAGAACCTCGTTCTTCCCATCTGCTCACGATTTCCAGGTTTTAAATATAAATCGGATTTGATTCTGTCAAGTTTTGGAGGGAATTAAGTTATAAATGGCCATCTGTGTTGCCAGGAGCTGTCAACCCAGAAACAGCTTCATCCCCAGCAGCTGCCAGCAGAAAGCTGGGGAGAGAATATTGTCCTTGAATTGCCAATCCAAGAGAGAAGGGGCTGGCACCGTTGACATGGGGAGGTGACAGCGCCTTCAACTTCGGGAAGAGTGAATGTATTCCCCGCTTTCCTCTGCCCTGGTGAGGTGGCATCTGGAGTGCTGTGTCCAGTTCTGGGCTCCCCGGTTCAAGAAGGACAGGGAGCTGCTGGAGAGGGGACAGCAAAGGGCTATGAAGATGCTCAGGGGACTGGAACATCTTTCTGATGAGGAAAGGCTGAGGGACTTGGGCCTTTTTAGGCTGGAGAAGAGAAGGCTGAGGGGGGATCTCATCAATGCCTATAAATACTTCAAGGGAGGGTGCCGGGAGGATGGCACCAGTCTTTTTGCAGTGGTGCCCAGTGATAGGACAAGAGGTAACGGGCACAAACTTGACCATGGGAAGTTCCATCTGAACATGGGGAGGAACTTCTTTCCTTTGAGGGTGGCAGAGCACTGGAAGAGGCTGCCCAGAGAGGTGGTGGAGTCTCCGACTCCGGAGACATTCCAAACCCGCCTGGACGCCGTCCTGTGCAACCTGCTGTGGGTGACCCTGCTCTGGCAGGGGGGTGTGACTAGATGATCTCCACAGGTCCCTGCCAACCCCTGTGATTCTGTGACCTGTCCCATCTTTGGCTCTGGGGTATTTGTCATGTCCCACACAGGACACGTGCCTCTCCATGGAGCTGCAAACCACCTTGGTAGAAAACTTGCAGGATGCTGGGAAGAACATTGAGATCAGAATCCATGTTCCAAGTCCAGCTTTGGGTTTTGCCCAATTTTCCTCAAAGTGTTGTTATTCCTTAGGGTCAAACTTCAGCCTCGTCTGTGATGGCGAGCAGCTCGGGGCTCAAAGGCTGGGGATTGGAGCTTGGCTGATGTTCATCATCCGAGCGCCCGAGACTTGTGTTTGAATTTGGGGTAAGCAACAGGCTCTTCTTGTGAAGAAAGAGGGACCCAAGAAAACTTTTGGCTGCGGTAGAGTGCCTGCGGTGAGTGGGTGATTAGTGCTCTCGGTGTTCTCTTTCCATCATGCTCAGATGTGGGAAACCATCAAATTCTGTCTTTTCATCATGTGGGAAGTTGTTGAATTTTTAAGTCTTCTCTGCTTTTCCCCAAATATCTGTGCAAGAGGCCAAGGGTGCAGGGCAGGCTGCTTGACTTCGCTTTCTCACACGGGCGGGCATCTGTCTAATTGGGTTCAGGGAAAGCTGTAAATCTGCTGGGTCTTGTTGGGTTTTGAATGGGTGAGGAGGCAGGGAAAGGTCCTGCCCGGGTACGTCACCGTGTGGCAGTCAGCCTCTCTACCAGCTGGTGCAAGGCAGAGAGAGTTTGTAATTTTACGATCACTCTTAAATCATGAATGTCTCTGCCTTTTTTCAGTAAGCCATCAAGCGATGGGAAAAAAAAAAATCCCATTTGAGGAGTGGGGAAGTGGTTGTGTTCATTTGTCTTAATTCATTCAGAGCAAAGCGGAAATGCAGCAACTCAATTATTTTTCTGCCTTTGCAGAGTATATTTAATTCTCTTTTTTTGCCCCATGTTTCATTATATGGATCATAGAATGGTTTGGGTTGGAAGGGACCTTCGAGATCATCTCCTTCCACTCCCTGCCCTGGGCAGGGACACCTCCCACCAGACCAGGTTGCTCCAAGCCCCGTCCAACCTGGCCTTGAACACCTCCAGGGATGGGGCAGCCACAGCTTCCCTGGGCAACCTGGGCCAGGGTCTCACCACTCTCACAGGCAACAATTTCTTCCCAATATCGCATCTAAATCTCCCTCTTCCAGTCTGAAGCCATCACCCCTCGTCCTGTCGCTACCTGCCCTTATAAAAAGTCCCTCCCCAGCTTTCTTGTAGGCCCCTTTCAGATACTGGAAGGGGCTCCAAGGTATCCACGGAGCCTTCTCTCCTCCAGGCTGAACAACCCCAACTCTCTCAGCCTGGCCTCCCAGCAGAGGGGCTCCAGCCCTCCCAGCATCTCCATGGCCTCCTCTGGACCCGCTCCAACAGCTCCGTGTCCTTCTGATGTTGGTGGCCCCAGAGTTGGACACAGTATTCCAGGGGGGGTCTCCCCAGAGCGGAGCAGAGGGGCAGAATCCCCTCCCTCTCCCTGCTGGCCACGCTGCTGGGGATGCAGCCCAGGATGCCGGTGGCTTTCTGGGCTGCCAGCGCACATCGCTGGCTCCTGTTGAGCTTCTCATCCACCAGCACCCCCAAGTCCCTCTCCTCAGGGCTGCTCTCCAGCCATTCTCCACCCAGCCTGGATTTGTGCGTGGGATTGCCATTCTCCAGGAACAATTCCATCTCCTTGCCCTTCTTCTCAGCCAAGCTGCAAACTAAGGCCAAACCGTGATGCGTTTCATACCGCTCTCAAAAATTAATTTAGTCGCTGGCAGCCAATGGCAAATTCACATTGTGGCCTCCTCCTAGTTGTGTTTAATTATGAAGCGGCCCCAGATCTTTCAGCAGGTGCGGCAAAGCACATGAATTTGTTGTGTAGTGGCTGCATCCCTCCCATCCCTGCCTCTAGCAAGACGATCCAAGGAGTTTACGGCATGTATAAAACACGTTTGTAGTTAAAAAAAGCCAAATAACCACGTGCGTTGCTCTTTCCCCTATGCCATGCCCGGGTGCTCTTTCAGCAGCTTTTGTATTGACCTCAGGAAAAGCATCTCCAGGTTTTCCATTCCCCTGTCTTTGCAGGGGATGTTTTCTGACGGTATTTCATCCTCCTTTAGCAAGGTGAAGACCTAGCCACTGTAATAAGGGAGAAACAAGCGCACAGAAAAGCTCTTTGGTCCTTTTTTCTCCATCCTAAAGAAGCAGAAAGTGGCACAAGGCCAATTAAAAAGAAAAAAACAATACTAAATCTCTGAAAGATCACTGCCAAGGTTTCGTATTTATCGACTCTGCGGCGCAGCCGACTCGCAGTAAATTGTTGGTACCTCGGTTTCGCTTTGATATTTCATCAATCTCCAAAGCTCTGCGTTGGGAGCAGCTACAGAGTAATAGGGCATCAGGGTGGGGGTAGATATTCCCCCCTGAGAGTATAAATCCAGAAGATCAACTATTTCAGTCCTCAAAAACGCAGCATTAGACTTGCAACGGGCATTTTGCGTCTTTGTCTCTTGGTGACAGTAATGTTAAATGTTTCCCTGTGTAAAGGGCTTTGTATTGCCAAAGTTCCTTTTTTCTTTGCAAGATTAATTTGTATTTTGTTTGCTTTTTAATATCTTAGTTGCTCCAGGGACTGGAAGGCGGCGTGTTCTTGCGCGGCTGACGCATGTTTAACATAGTAGAAAAGGGAAATAAAAGGGATTTTTCCATCTGCAGTCCGTGACCTCTACGAGAGCCCGGTCTATAAATATCAATTTACGGAAGGAAAAGCCAACTGAAGATAAATGCTTGCCTTTTACTTGATTAGCACTGGGAAAGCTTGATGATTCAACTCTTCTGGTTAGCAGGATCCAGCTTTACGGCCACCCAAATGGGCAAGGACCTCCAGAGCCGGGCGTACGCCTGCGCAGCAGCTGGTGAGGTTTGCCTGGAAAAGGGTTTTCTTGCAGAAAGTTTTGCTTGCAGAAGACCCTGGTTGGGCTGACGGCTTGTTTTCTCCATGGCCAGAGTTGGTTTTGTCAGGACTGTGATGCAGTGGGATGCAGTTAACCGTGCTGTCGCCCTGCAAGGGCTCTTGAGAATCGTTGATGCTCAGAGGACTGGAACATCTCTCTGATGAGGAAAGGCTGAGGGACTTGGGTCTTTTTAGTCTGGAGAGGAGAAGGCTGAGGGGGGATCTCATCAATGCCTATAAATACTTCAAGGGAGGGTGCCGGGAGGATGGCACCAGTCTTTTTGCAGTGGTGCCCAGTGATAGGACAAGAGGCAATGGGCACAAACTTGAACGTAGGAAGTTCCATCTGAACATGGGGAGGAACTTCTTTCCTTTGAGGGTGGCAGAGCACTGGAAGAGGCTGCCCAGAGAGGTGGTGGAGTCTCCGACTCTGGAGACGTCCCAAACCCGCCTGGACGCCGTCCTGTGCAACCTGCTGTGGGTGACCCTGCTCTGGCAGGGGGGGTGTGACTAGATGAACTCCAGAGGTCCCTGCCAACCCCGCTGATTCTGTGATTCTGTTTTGTTTCTGTTTTCTTTCCTTGATTTTTGTCTTTGTTAAGCAAAAGCCAAATTGGGCCTTGCATGTTTGGTTGCTCAGGAAAATGTGGCTGGAGGAGCTGAGCTCCTTTCAAGTGCTCTGCAAAGGGCCCAGAATGCAACCTTTCCACCCCGAATGGAGCCACTGGTCACATTGCACGTGCACACATGGATACACACACCCCTAAGGGAAAACAACTGTGGTTTTCCAGACCTTTTTCTTATTGTATAATAATGTGAAAATGAGGGTTTGAGCCCTTTCCTTCTTTGCTTCCAAAAATGTTCTGACTCCGAGCATCCTTCCTTTTGCCAGACATGGAAGAGACGAGCCGTCAGTCAACGAGCATTTCCCGGTGAGGAGGATATTGCAATTAGATCTCGGCCGTACCAGTCGCCTGGAGACCTGTCCCTAATGCAAAACAGTTTAATCCAAAAGAACAAGTGGAGCCGCTACGAGACAGTGAGCAAAGCTGGGGCTTGGCGAGGGGGGAGCTGAGCACCCAAGAGCCTCCTAATAAAACTTACGGCACCTACGTGGGAGACAGAAATACGTGGCTTGTGTCCAGCAGAAGGCTCTGCGCTGCGCCAGATCCGCAGAAATTGGAGCGCAGCCTCAAATACTTGGATATATTTAACTTCCTCAAGTGCTGGAAGAGAAGGAATAACCATTAGTTGTGTTAAAGTCTGCCAAATTTCCATATTAATCGAATTTTGGTTGTGTGATGTTGGTAGGAAATTAGTAATTCGGACCGCTGCTGTCTTGTTGGAAATGGTTTAAAAAAGTCTTTGTTGACTGCCGTCAGCTCCGAGGGGGAAAGAGGACTTTGGGCTTTGAAGGAGAGAGCAAGCATTGATCCCAAGAAGTGCAATATTCGGGTTTATCTGAGAGTGGAACCAGGATGCTTCGCTGCCACCACAAAAAAGAGTGGAGAACAGGCGCTGAAACCACCCAACCGTGTATTTCCAATCTCTTCTGGATATCTCTTGTAATATAAAGATGACTCTTCATGCCTTGGAGTAATAGCAGCGGATGAAGTGAGACATTTGCAATAACTATTTATTTTCTGGAGCGATGGGTTGGGAACAGCGACAGGATGGTGTCCTTGCTCAGCCAGACAGACCAACACCCGCAGCTTAATGATGAAACAACATCCAGTTATAATTAGTGTCACTCTTCTAAGTTGGCTAGAAATAATTGCAAATTCAGGACCAAAATAACAAGGGTTTAATTTGCTTTTTGAGCTTTCGCTGGTTTTGCATAGAGAAAACTCAGGGGTCTTCCAGTACACTTGCAGACATCCATGGGAACCTTCTGGGATTAAATAAGCATTTATAATTGGGGCATAAAACACGAAAATAATCAGACCGCTCTTGCCTGGCTGTGTGTCCCCGCATGGTTCTGCTGGGGCAGGGAGGTCCCTCTCGCGGGGACAGGAGAAATACGAATGAGGGGTTTGATTAAGCGGCGTGGGAGGATACGAAAAGCTGCAAGTGATGAATGGGTTTTATTTCCCTGTCCTCCCAGGTGGCTCGTAAGCCTTGTACAGCCCCTGGGAGTCCGACACAAAATCCCTAAGGATTTGTGCTTTGGAGCGCTTGGGGTTTGTTGCTTTTTTTTCCCTCTCTGATGGAAATAAATTTCCTTTAGCTGCTTGGATGGGTTGGATGGGAGAATTTATGGCTGAGCCTCACTGACGGCAGACGTCCTGCTCACCCTTTTGCTGGGTGAAAATGAAGATGCAGAAGTTCCTTACCCTAAATTGGATTAATCTGGGGCAGACTTCAGCCATGGCCTTTCCAGGGGGAGTCCCATGGGGCTGCCGAGAGATGGAGATCTCAAGGTCTTCAGCTGCAAAATGCCAGTTTGGATCAGCTCAAGGCCACTGAGCTGCTACTGGCAGGAGCTGGAGAGGTGGGAAATGGCAGCAGGCATCTGCCCCCAATCTGTTTTGCTATGCATTTAGATATTTAACTTTTTCTTTAAAAAGAAAAAAAAAAAAAACCAAACCAACAAAGCAATATGGTATCTCCTTCCTGGTGCAACATCGTGTGCTTAGTGGGTTAATATATAATAATTCAGGTATCTACATGGCCGTGGTGATTATCATTGCTTCTAATGGTGATGCAAAGTTGGTTTTGCAAAGTTTCCCTTCTCAATTCGTGCTCAAGGTGGCCGGGGAGCAGAGGGCGAGGTGGGACACGTGTGTGTGCAAAGGAAAGGCTGCAGGAAGGACATGTCTGTGTAAGCCTTTGCACGCTCCCTCCTGCAGGGTCCGGATGGGAAACGAGGCAGTAATTCTCAAAAAAAAGTGATCTGCAGGGTGTTTTTTTTCCATAACTGTCACCACGGGGCATCCCTGACTTTGAGTGCCACCAAATTACAAATAGTGTTATCAATGGTGGATGAGAAGCTCAACACCACCCGACAATGCGCACTGGCAGCCCAGAAAGCCACCGGCATCCTGGGCTGCATCCCCAGCAGCATGGCCAGCAGGGCCAGGGAGGGGATTCTGCCCCTCTGCTCCGCTCTGGGGNGCAAATTGCTATATATATATATGTATATTGCAATTACCGTTGCAATATCATTGCAAAAATTATATATATAAAATCATATTGTGGTTTTGCGGTGGGTCTGCATGCTTTATTGATTCCCCCGACGTGCAAAGGTCTTTGGGTCTTACAGTCTCTTGCAGACTGTAAGAGCAGCTACTCGACGATCTCGTCCCCCCCCTGCAAACCCTGTGTGTTAAATCCTCCGGCAAAAAGCTCCGCAAGCAGCAGCCTGGAGCCCTCCCGAGGCAGCGGTGGTTTCTGTACTTCGCTGAACGCCAGCCACAAAGAAAAGGCAATTTTCCAACTTCCAATGACCCACAGGCAGTAACTCCCAAACAGTTCTCCCCTCGCTCGCTGGTGATTACCATCACGAGGCGGGGAAGTCAGGGAGGAAAGCAGCTTTTTAATTTTCTTTTCTTTTTTTATTTTTTTTCAGCCTCATATTTGATACGTTTTGTTAACATGCTCCTCTGCAATAGCGCCTTCCTTCATATTGCCACGCAATAAAATCAGCGCTCACGTTAGAAGTCTCTTTACTTCTGGAAAACATGGTGCCCTTGGTGCCGGAGATATTGAACGCATCTATATTCCTGACAGCTTTTTCTGCTTTCATTAAGTGAAAAGAGGATATTTAAAGGCGAGCTGGAATGGAAGTTGGTTCATAACTCAAAGGAGAGCGAAGGCTGTGGGATACAGGATGCTGATGGAGGGACTCGGGGTAATTTTATTCCGTTCGAGAAATCCCCAGTTTAACCGGGATGCTGCGTCCTACGGTGCCACGTCGCCGTCGGGAGGAGAGGAGCAGGAGGGATGATGTCCCCAAACCTGGCTGGTTTGGCAGAATTGGATTCATTTGCATGCAATTTATTGTAAACACAAATCTTGTCTGAATTACTGTTTGGTTTAGGGAGGGAAAATTGACACGCTTGCCTTAAAATTTGTCATTTCAAAGGGGTTTATTTGCTTGGTCCTTTCATTATATCAGCAGTGGGATTTTAATCTGCCCAGTGATGATGACACGCTCGTAGAAGTAAATAATGCTAAAGCTTGACAGACACTTAAATATTATTTTAAAACTTTTTAAATCCTTAAAGGCTCTGCTGTTGAATGTGGATTAGCGCAATCTTATTATCCGGATCCGCATGGGAGTGGTTGCTCTGGGCTCTTCATAATGTTCATGGAGAGACGGAGCCATCTCCAAGCATCATCCAACCAGCCTTGACCTCCTGCATCCCTGCCTGGAGGTTTCTGCAGCTTTTGGGGACCCAAGAGGGGACGGATGTGGGATAGGAGAGCAGGACCCCACCAGGCGTTTCCGTGACAAAGTCGTCAGTTTTGTTATTTTTGCTTCGCCACTAAAAGCATGCTGCATCCCAGGTGACCACGAGGTTGCACAGCCCAGTTTTGGTCCTGCTCACGTTCTCGGGGAGGGAGTGCATCTCACGCAGGTTGAGTCGGAGATGAATGCCATCTCCACACGCAGGCTGAAATAATTTCGTAGAGTATTTGGGAAGGAGTTGCCTGCTGAGCTGGATATATAATGTGCAGCTCAGCAGTGAATATTTTGAGGGCAGCGGGGAGCTGTGCAGATACAGACGCAAAAGTTACCGGGGCTGTAAGATTAACCTGATTTCGGGCTGTTTGGATAACAAAAGGAGATGCTGAGATGTTTCCAGACTTCAGTTTTTCTTTCAGCATCTGCAGTCGTCTTTCCCAGCAAAGAACCCTAATGGCATGAATCCAGCACTTCTGTAATTCCAGCAGTCGGGAAAGCCCTGCTAGCTGTAACCACGCAGCAGCCTCCGGCACCTCGTCTTGATGTGTCCATTGACGTGGACAGTGGGATCAAGGGCACCCTCAGCGAGTTTACCCACGACACCAGGCTGTGTGGAGCAATTGACATGCTGGAGGACAGGGATGTCATCTGGAGGGACCTGGACAGGCTGGAGAGGTGGGCATGTGCCAACCTCATGAAGTTCAACGAGGCCAAGCGCAAGGTCCTGCACGTGGGTCGGGG